>JAQBSW010001505.1:0-131526 GCA_029291075.1 Eudiplozoon nipponicum | reverse complement strand
ACTTCATTTAGATATTCTACTCTGGTGGAATTGGCTTGATCGCGGTGTTGGCATATTTTGTACCTAATTGGCGACACTTGTCTTTGGTTTTGACGGCAATCGGTCCTCTTACACTTGGTGTTCTTTTGCCTTTTGTCCAAGAGTCCGCTAGATGGCAGCTGACCGCAGGTCAACATGACAAAGCTTACATCAGTCTTCGGAATATGGCCCGTATGAATGGCACTCTCCGCGACTCTTCTGTACAGGTTTGCTTTCATACCAACTTCGTTTTTTATTTGGCGATTCAGGACCTTTTTATACATAAGTGTTTACATTTAAGAAAAAGATCAGAATTTCCAGCAACGAAAATGTATTGCTGATGTTGCCTTATCTCAAAGCTGACTTAGCCATAATGGTGTTATGTAAAGGTTTAGTTTGCCCTATTTCTGTGCGTTATCTAGGTAACTACACGAATATTATCTAGGCCCTCCCTCTCATAAATCGTTATCATCAAATAATTTTTTTCCACAATATTTTATTATTATTATTGTTAATACTTCTACTTTTTTTCTTATTTAATTTTGTTTATTTACTTTTTATCATGGTTTTATGGCAGTGAAATATCAACTACTAACGATTTTTGTATTGCTGTCTGTAATAATCATGATAGTAATGGTGATCCGGGCAGATTGATACCCTCGTTGGGTGGTTCGGATGCTTATGTCGCCTTTTTTCTCTAAATTGTGAAAATATTCTCGGGCAAGTGCTTTGTAGACTGTCTTCCTTCAAACAAATAGTTTTGAATGAGGACTACATTCTAGAGGCTTTGCGCCTCATCATTGAAATACTGTCTTTGCCACTTCATAAGATT
Organism: Eudiplozoon nipponicum; assembly: GCA_029291075.1. Classification (NCBI taxonomy): domain Eukaryota; kingdom Metazoa; phylum Platyhelminthes; class Monogenea; order Mazocraeidea; family Diplozoidae; genus Eudiplozoon; species Eudiplozoon nipponicum. Next base: position 130,676 of record JAQBSW010001505.1, on the reverse strand, counting down.
AAGAACTATATCAATTCTTGGAGTCACTTCATTACTAATCACGTCGTTTGCAATATTTGACGGATTGGTGAGATTTTATAAATGTTTTACGAATTGCACTTTAAAAACTAGGCGCACCCTTTCTCACTTAACAGACTGAACACGGCTAATAAGCCGTATCCTAGCATGAATTCCAATGCGGTTGGTTGTTATCCCATGCGTATTTATTACCAAAGTGGAAATCTTATGAGTCTCCGTCTGATTTGTCTTCGATATTGATGTAGTTTCTGTGTATTGATAAACTTGCGTTGCAGTAGAGAATGTGAACAGATACTCTTCCTTGATCATCCAGAGATAAGCCGAAGCTCGCAGAAGCTTTTTTTTCTCATGGCATTTTTAAACGTTAGTTGGCGCGCTATTGGCTATAATTACAGCGAATCCAGCAGAAAGTTAAGTGTCTGAAAGGTCTTGCTCCAAATTTTTATTCATTTCGTATTTACGGAAATTCGCGTGTGATATTTGTGGTCGTTCATAGAAGAATTTGACGCGGATTTTTTGGGTAAAATACTGTGATCAGATTCATTCATTGAACCATTGCCGCATTCGTGGAACGTATTTTTGTCCAGAACAGAGGACAGCTGTCGTCTGCTTAACAGGATATGGTCAATTTGAGAACGGTGACTGTCCCATTTGCATTTTAACATTGCTACGCAGCGAGACGTTGCCTTGCTGATGCGTGAATACTGAGTTAACCACAGACAAATAGTGGCGAAGGGGGAAATGAAAAATATATCTCTTTGCCTTTGTCATTGATAGTTTATTCTCTTTTCATCCGCATACGGATCTGTTACTTGCGCAGTCGTGACCTAGCTTGGAAGTGGATTCACTGTCAATTGTGTCATCTGATAACGTTTGAAGAACGCATCATGAACAGAGCGGTTAGGAATGGGTAGCTAGATATTCACGACATCACCATCTGTTCAGGCCACACGTGAGTTAATAGGATTACAGCGTAGTAAGGCCTTTGTCGCAATACTGGTTATCAAAAAGGTCTCGTCAAATCTGCCTGGGAAATTCGCGTGGACAAAGGAGTCTTTTTGTGAGTGCTAAGCCCGAATGCATACTTTGTGACATACTTAGTGCAAGTTTTGTCTCCTGTAACCAAGCGATCTAAACACTTAACTTGTATAGGCATGAGTAAAGGGGTCTCACGTTCTAAAAACCAATGGATTTGATCTTCTTTGGCTTAAGCGAAACCAGCAAAGCAGCTGGATGTAACATGTAGTGCCTTATGCTCTAGTAACATCACCATTCGCTTCCGCCTACCTTACTTTGGAGCTTGTACACGTGATAATGACCGATTACAGCGCCTGGAACGTTCGTGTGCATTAGGAGCAAATTGGCTTCCGATTAGAGGCGTTAAATCGGCAGTCTTTGTATAATTCCTGAGAGTTTGCGCCGATATTGGCCATACTCTCCAATGTCGCATCCTAGGCTATCCATAATTGAAGAACAAATTCAATGCCTGGTCTTTTTGGATTTCTTTTGCTGTTAGTAATATTTTTATTCTGTACCAGCTAGGTTTTATTTTGAGATCGTGCGGCCCTCGCCTCTTCTGTTTCCCAGGCTTTGTTACAAAGTAACAAAGTAACTTTGATATGATATTAAGATTTTCCTCGAGGTTTGTCGCACCTTTGTTTTTCTTGCTCACGTAAGACTAGTTTAAATGATTAAAAATTTGTTTAGTACATACATTTATACATTCGACATTTACAGTGAACCAATGAAGTTTATGCGAATTCAAAGGTAGTATCTGACATCATTCAGGGTATAGATTTTTGTGGATACATGCCACATACATAAACGGAGGTTTGATCTCCTGCACAGTGGATTTCATAAGAGCCTATGCAGTAAGGCAGAATTAACCATGCATATCTACTGTACTCTGTTTGCCACTGGACTCACACAGATTAACGCCTATTCCATTTTATCTTTGTTAGTGATGGTATGCTGCGGTTTGGCCATGTGATTAAGGTCGCGAATAATAACATCCGGTAAAGAAAGGGCTTACCTACCCCTCCTGTGGTTTGAGCCTTCTACTGGAGCTATCTAGGTAGCTTGTAGAGCGGGATGCGCAAATTGCTTTTTAAACAGTGTTCTACTCAGGACAGTCGATGTTGCACAACAAGGTGTACTGCTGAGGGTAAATCAAAATAATATAAATAGAACTGGCCGACTCGTAAATTTGACACGTGTAATATCTCATTATGAGGAGCTGTGAATAACCGAAGACAAATCGAGCGAATACACCGCTTAAAAAGCTATCGAGGTACTGGCAGCTACAGTGGGCCATCTCTCTTATTCCTGCAGAATAAAAAGGGAACAAAAATATGCGCAATTTGAAGACTGGACTTGATGCTTATTGAAATAGACGAGAGGTTCAAAATCTGCTTGCATAAATTGTCAAATTCAGCTCCCTCAAGGCGAATACGTCTGGAAATTTTGGCAGAAGTTGCCTCTCTGATGTAACCAGTGCTCCTAATTAACCGAATTCGCTAATTGTTTGCAGCAGGATGCTGTCTAACTCGATCCTTGACGCTGGATTATAATTGTCCATAACCACAGTTTTCGAGGCATTTAGTTTCATATCAAAATAGATGGACACTACTTGAGTGCAATTATGGCTTTCTAAGCCCGTATTTTTACTGCCCTCTAAACAGTATCGCCAGTGTATTCGAGGTCAGCAAGCCGGCCACCACTAACAATCTCCACTTCTGGGAGTATTTTGGTAATTTCGCGTAGAAAGCTGTGACATAATAATTGAACAAGTTGCGAGAAATCACACACACGTTTCAAACGCTAGAGCTTGTCTCAAATAGTTCATTAAGACCCTAACTGGTGCTCGAAACAGTCGAAAGCAGTTGAGTAGTTTGGAAAAACAGCGATGTTGGGCGGCTAATGTCGATGGCCCAACTGAAGAGCGCAGAGAAATATGCGAATTTCGCATGCGCATCCAATTTCTGGTCAAATTCGTCTCTTGGTTGGCTTCGTTACCTACTCTCGATCTTCACAAATCCTTTTGAGCATGATAGCAATAACCAACTTTGATGCAGTACGAGCCAAAAGGATACTACGATCGTTGGGTGAAGTGTTTCCCATTTAAAATACGCTTAAAGTGCATTTTCAATCGGATTAGGGCGCCTAAAGGACCCATTAGTTAAAAAAGAAGGGTATCTGCTGGACGCTCTCGCGTCCTGGAAAGTAGGCACCCATCTAATTACCAGTATGTGATCGATCTGAATTTGACCATTTGTCACCATACTGTGTTTATGAGTTACACAATTGCGTCTGTTGATGAAGTGCTGTCTATAATGCCATAAAACGAAGATTGCGACAATCATGTTGTTGCTAAAAGTAAGCTTGGAAAGCCTGGTGTTGTTGTCACCGCCAACCACGTCACATTCTTAGTCTTGACCTATACTAACACTAAAATCGACGGCTATTTGTAGGATGTCCGAACGCCGCTCAAGGCCAAATGTAAAATATGACAGATTTTCTACGAACTGGTCTCATTATTGGCATATGGCTGAAAATTTACACGTTCAAGTTAACGCCAACGAGACCAAAGTTTTTCTCGGAACTCAGCGCAGGCTCAACCAGTTTATAATTTTCCATTCAAGTAAGACATTCGCAACATAACACCGTGCCTGGTTAGATCACTCTCGCATTGAGATAGTAAAAGAATAGCCCTTTCAAGTTTACTAGGATCAAATGAGACATTGTGAGATGATCAACACATCTCTTGTGTCTTGGTGACAATCATTGTTGATTCTGCACGTGTGCAGTTCGCCAGTCGTGAAAGAATTTCTAGCTCTCGATGCGAAATATTTCACTTTCTAAACGTTAAAGTAGGGACGGCAAAGCTACTGAACGTCTACTACACCTATTATGGCATTTTTCTGTTCCAGTAAAACAAAATAGCGTCACAAATCGCTTTATTCCCAATTATCCATAGAACTCGTGCACGTGAGCACGAACTTTAAGTACTCTACTATTGAAACAGAGATGCTCATCAGACACCAACGGATCTCTGATTAAAGGTTTCAATGTAAAATTTTTATTTACGCTCTATAAAGTCAATGATATTTTTCTTCATTAGATTTGCATGGAGACCTTCAAAATTTGGGACGTCACTACACCAGCTCATTTTCACGTATTCAAACTGCAAGGCAGCGGGAAAAATTAGTCGGTAATATGACGAGCCGTCAGATACATGATGCAATAATTACTAGTCCTATTGTTCATCGTTGTAAGTAGACTATAAGCAAATGCCAGCTGGAAAAACCTCAACAAATATGGATGATTTTTATTTGATGGACTGTTGTCCAAGACTAATGAGTACCATCCTCCAATTTGACTATTTTCAGGAGATTTACTCTATTAGATGGACGGTTGCTCGATACTAATCAGCAACATCTTCCAATTTTCTTATCTTCAGGATATTTCCTCAATTAGATGGACTGTTTTCCAAGGCTAATGAACACCATCTTTCAATTTTTTTTATTTTCAGGATATTTCCTTTGTTAGTTGGACGGTTGTTCAAGATTAATGAGCACCATCTTCCAATTTGTTTATTTTCAGGATATTTCCTCTATTAGATGGACGGTTGTTCAAAACTAATCCGCAACATCTTCCAATTTGCTTATTTTCAGGATATTTCCTCTTTTAAATGGACTGTTGTCCAAAACTAATGAGCACCACCTTAAAATTTGTTTATTTTTAGGATATTTCCACTATTAGATGGACGGTTGTTCAAGACTAATGAGCACCATCCTCCAATTTGTTTATTTTTATGATATTTCCTCTATTAGATGGACTTTTGTCCAAGACTAATGAACTCCATCTTCCAATTTGTTTATTTTCAGGATATTTCTTTTATTAGATGAACGTTTGTCCAAGACTAATGATCACCATCTTCCAATTTGTATATTTTCAGGATATTTCCTCTATTAGTTGGACGGTTGTCCAAGATTAATGAGCACCATCTTCCAATATGTTTATTTTCAGGATATTTCCTTTTATTAGAGGGACTGTTGTCCAAGACTAATAAACACCATCTTCCAATTTGTTTATTTTCAGGATATTTCCTCTATTAGATGGATTGTTGTTCACGACCAGATCTCAGATATCACTTGGCAATACTGTGAGAATGACCTTAACACGCAAAAACGCACACACGCAAACACAAATGCATACACACTTTCCAATCAGCCAAAACAAGAAACAGAAGTAAAAGAAAGTCAGATTTGTTACCACTAGCATAATCATTTGAAAACCCAGAATGTATATAAATGTATGATTGTATAGCGATGATTAGTATTCACGAATTTAATGGCCTTTTTCCACTATGTTATTTATGTGTTCTTTCTTCCTAATTAGAAATATACTGTGTAATATTAAAGGGCGTAGACATTATAAAGATTATCGAGAGCAGGATCAGCCTTTTGTGTGGAAATAAACGCTTATGTTGCAGAAAAGCCATGCGCATTGTAAACATATATATATGTATATATATATATATATATATATATATATATATATATATATATATATATATATTATACTGGTCTCACAATGTTTCTTATCGGCATTTGAATTTTCCTTTAATAAGCTAAATGAAGGAATAAATGCGGGCTCACAGATAATTTTTTATGCTAAAATTTATACTTTTGATTTAATTTAATTTTAAATATATGCGGTGCTCTGTTATAAGTCCAAATGTTATCATTTAAATTACGAGCTTTCTATTCGGATGCTAAACGTCCATCGCATGTATACTATTGTTGCTTTTTTAAATTTAGACATTTAACTAACAATTTTTTAAAACGTAACTAATTTGGTATTTTTCAATTTTTTACAGCGCGAACTTCGACAATTGCAACGACTTCATTTCGAGACGAGACGAATTCACTCGCTGGCAACATGTAAGTATTTTATCCTTTTGGTGTATTCAAAATATAACTAAAGATGTCTTGGAATTTTTAATTCACGTGGTGTCATTTAAATTATTTTTTGTATAGTCCAGTTAATTTCAGAATAAGGTTGAAATTTCATTACTAGATGTTTTCTGTTTCCTGGTATCGATCTATTAAGTGAGTTGTGTATTATGTATTGTGTAACAAGTAGCAAATTAGTTTTGTGACGTTCTAGATATCTATGTACTGTTTGTTGCCGAGTCTTAATATACTTGCAATTGTGTTTTAGGCGTTGTGAACCTAGTAACAAATTACTTCAAATCGGGCAAGATGCATAAACTAAAGTGAAAACGAACAAAAGGTATACTGTCATGTGCACTTTCGCTTACTACTTACATGCGAATCATTAGTAGGAGCCGGTATTACGTCAGATACCCACTTTTTATTTGGGTGAGGAATGTGGGGCAATTGGGCGGTACAATCTCCTATACGTTTGGGTATTCAAGCAGTAATGGAGTTAATTTCATATAAATTCGTCGACAATGCGACTTAAAAGACAACTCACTATATTCAATATATACGGAGCCTGTACAGCAACACTATGGCTGTCTAGTCGGAACCTAGTACTATTTATCATATCCTGAAATCCATTGTATTGCTACCATGTACCGATTCAGCGTTTAGAAAACCTTAGTCTTGATACCGTTTACAGGCCCAGAATATATTAAATATAGTAAGTTGGCTTAAAAGTCGTATAGTAAAGTATTTAATATGAAGTTAACGAATCCATGCTTGAATACACATTCGTATTGTAAATTCTAGTGTTCACTTGCCCCACATCTTGACCAAATTCATAGTAGATGTAGAACGTAGTACAGGCTCTTACAGATACATACCCAGGAATCACCAAACTCATGTGTGTTTGAAATTATAGTTTTCGTTCATGCTGACTTTAGTTTATCCTTCTGGTCATATTTGAACTAATTTGTTACTATTTACGCAACACTTAATACACAAATGCATATATATTAGTTCTCCGCAAAAAATGTATTACTAATGCAGTTGTTGCTGCAAGCGGTAATAAACTCATGCCGTGCATCCAAAATTAACCTACTGAGCAAACTCATCTATCGCATAATGAGGATCTGTTCTGAGCATAATGTAGCAGTAGCCAAGAACTTCAGTTATTCAAAGTTCGGCCATAATGACCAACAAATTTGCAGCTGCGGCTCCACGTTTGGGTCCCGTTACAAAATCCGGCAGCGGCGACATACCGTACTTGAATTCTTAGCGGCATAATCAGCAATTCCGGAACAGACGGCGACAGCCAGTGGCTTCGAAGCAAGGTCAAAATATAAAGACACCAGCTTCGACGATTACATCGTCTATAGGGCAGCGAAATCAGTATAGTGCTCCTGGAGAGCGACAATTGCAATGGGGAATAGAGTCTACCATCTAACCAATTATGATAGTCGACATCATGCCAAAAATATAAATCCTTTGAAGGCTCATATTTTTATATCGAGAGAAGACCAGCAGAGCACCCTTAAAGGTATTCAGTATCAGGTGGCCTTCGAAGAAAAAGAAGTACGGGAAACTTCGCCACGAAAGACAACACACAGGAAAAATATTAGTAGGCATAATAGCCAACAAAGCAAATAATTAGTCAAAACTCAATCCATCAATACAAGAAAAACCAGATCTCACACATCACTATGTAACACACTGAGACAGACATACAAAATCAACCTGCAATGAACCACCAACGAGAATTATCTGATCTGCGTTTTGACTAACGCAGCTTTTATCGCTCCAGTAGTTAGTCAAAACTCAGATCAGGTAATTTCAATTAATCCTGGTTCGCAAAAACAATCTTCATTCACCAACGAGAATAGTTGTCAACCGCCTATGCAAGTGAAAACCCAGGATGTATATAATTGAAAGTTTGTAAAGCGTTATATATATTTTTTGTATATATGCAAGTATGCAACACCTTATAGACTATTCTGGGAATTAGCCGATAATTGTTTAGTTTGTTCTTTGTTTTTCTTTCTAATAAAAAATAATATTATATATATATTTTTTTTTTTTTATTTATATATTCATTTCATGACTGATTGTTTATATCAATCGACTTCAGCTGTACGCCGGAATGTAGAGTTGAATTCGCCGAACGACTTCATTGTAAACACAACTGTGGCTAGCAATACTGTAGAAAAAGATTCATCGGAAAATGGCAGTGATGCTTCTGAGGATTATGGTGCGGCTAATCGTGACGAGCATGCTATTGCTGCGCGTTCTGAATCTAGCACGTGCTTACCGCGTGGAATGCAGGACACTAGTCAATGTACAGTGCAGAATGAAACGAGCCCTCTTTTGCCAGTTGGTAAGAATAGGGCTAGATATTCAATAAACTCAACATGCTCCAACAGTGTGAGTATAGATGAAGATGAGGCTCAATATTGTGATCCACTACCCCATGAATTACCTGTGAGTTGTTTTCGTTTTTACTATTAAATAAAATTTAGACAGCATTGACTAATTGTGCGTAACGATTATATTATTTTATTTAACACTTGTATGAGTTAGAGAGTGGACGTTGCTGAACTATTACTGCCTTCCGTTCGGTAAACTGTTCATCAATTGCAAAATGCTTAATCTCTTAGATTCAGTCTACGGGTTAGACTATAAACTAGACAGGAATTAGGAATATGTGATAGACAGTCAGAGGAACTACCCGGTGGTGAATAATAACCGTATAGATAGCTAACGGCTGATGTTTTGACATTTACCAGTTTTCTGCTGACGCCTATGCAGTGGTGTGAAAATCTTGTTTCATACTTAACCAATGATCTTTAGGAATTGCAAATAAAATAGGTATTATATCTGCCGACGGAAACTGAATGCCTGACAGATCAGCCAAGTTATCGCTGTCTTTCAATAATTCCTCCTTATCTTGACTAAAATAGCATGTTACCAAGTGCGCCATGTCTAATACAAAATCAAGAACACAAAGTATTTTTTATAGAATAATATCATCATTAACATTAAAAAAGTATTGCTGAATACAATTGATGTCGGTGTAAAGGCCTTTCGCGGATGTAGCGTTAGATTAAAGTGGCTTTTTCTCATTTTCTATGATTTGTAGTCTATTTCTAAAGTCATGCAATTTTATCTCTTAGAATCTTTCTGCTATCCAATTTAATGAGATTCTAACCATCATCGGCTTGTATACGATATATATATATATATATATATATATATATATATATATATATATATATATATATATAGCCAGATAAGAGGACAGGAATAGTGAAAATGAATTCTACTAATTATGCTCAAGCCGTGCTACAAATTCTTAAGGACAATGCAAAATTTAAACGCGGAAAGGTGCAACACGATCTCACAGTTAAATTAGAATATTCCATAACTACGATTCTAAAGATATTTATATCGAAAATGGAAATTAAGCAGAAAATCGTCATAGAGCACAGAAATATGTTTATTACAGAATGTAAAAATGAAAAGCTATTCGGTTCAAAGCCACCGATAAAATATGGGTTGCCTAAGGTTCACAAAGTAATCAGAAATATTAATCCTCTTTTAGCTTTTGCAACTAGATTATTATGCTGGATTATACAACCGATACTAAAAGAAAAGTTGGAAAAAGGTGTTTAGAATATAATTCAATCTGTTTAAAATTTTTTTGAAATAGATTAAAAGTAGAGAAAATTGTTATCTCTAGACATAAAATCCTTATTTACTAGCATTCCGACGAATAAAAACTAAATATACTTTATCATCATCCGCGATCATCATTAGCGGGAATATTTATAAAAGTGGACGACATCAATACACTTCCTTACCTGTGCACATCCCATGTACAATTTTATTCCAGAGAGTTTTTGACAACATAGACATAAGTCCTCTTGTACCGGTTTAAGCAAACACACACACTAATTTATATATATATATATATATATATATATATATATATATATATATATATATATATATATGCATAGTTGTGTACATGGTTATCATTTGAATATGTGGGTGACAACAAATATGGGTCGGTTTTCTTTTTCTTGTTTTGGCTGATTGATAAGCGTGTATGTGTTTATGTCTGTGTGTGCGCCTGTTTGCATGTAAATGTCCTTCTCACTGTAATGCGAAGCGATGTCTGAGATCTGGTCATTATTGTATTGATGGTTTGAGAATTAACCATGTGTTCGAATCGTTCGCTGTTACGTGCACGAGTGCTATTTTTCCGAGTGTAGTCTTTCGTTTCACCTATTTGCGCTAATTTGTGTTCTTCACTTGGTAACAGGGATGTGCGGATTGCAGTGTTGAACGCACATATTGTATAGAAATTTCTGTGACAGTATGTGCATTCGCGTTTTCCTCTTCATTTTGTTGCCAATCCGATTGAATGTTTGTTGAATCTAGTCGAGGGAGTTTTCGGTCTTTCCTGGAATCCAGTTAATTTTTGTTGAAATTTGTTATTCGTGGCCAGTCGATTAGAATATCAAGTTAATGAAAGTTTTGAATATTTAGGCCACGTGCTTGTTGTTTTATATAAAGGGCTTCATACGAAGAAGCAATTGATAAACAGTATCCAGCAACATTTACCACAGAAATTGATTATCAAATCGAATCTCGATTGTCGAATAATAGTACGATATCGTCTGCATAGTCAAGATCGACTAGTTTATCCGCTTAATCTAGAAATACGACAATTTTCGGACAGCGATATAAATATTTCTGTTAAATCCGGTCTGTTGAACTCTAGTGTGTGATTCACGTGAAGCGCTAAGACGACGTAGGATAATCGAAGAAAGCTTATATCATGATGGTTATCATATGAATGACGATTGTCGTTATTGAAGAAAGGAATAATTGTCGTGTAATTCCAATCACATGTTGCGGTGTTCTCATTCCATAAAGTATTAAAAAGGTTAGTCAAAGCTCCCGAAATTATATCGCCACCATCCTTAAATAAACCCGAAAACAAACCATCAGGTCGTGCGGTCTTTAGTTGGTACATTTCACCAGTTTTAAAAAACCAAATTAATGAATCAAGCGGGTTATTTCCTCTAGTTATAATATTTATTTTAGTCGCGTGTCACCTGTGCATATGTGCATTTCCGTAACTGTTATGTTCATCTAAGTGAGACTAGAGTGGCTGAATAAGAATTTAAGGGAGACCTATAATTCAGAAACACTCGTCATAAACACATGCCATTTTGTGGGATCAAATTAGAAATTCTAACGATCAATGCACGTGTTAAATTTATTTCCAAACCACTCAGGCTGTAATGAGAATAGACTTGTTAATAACAGTTATTCGTACGTAAGTATGTATTAGGTGTTGCGAACCTAGTAACAAATTAGTTCAGTTGTGACCAGAAGGATAAACCAAAGGCAGCATGAACGGAAAGTATAATCTCATGCACATTCGTTTCGTGCTTACTGGCGACTCATCAGTAGGAGCCGGTATTACGCCCTTTAACCACTATATATTTGGTAGAAGAATGTGGAATAATAGGACGGTACAATCTCCTAGACGAATGTGTAAACCTGTAATAGTGAAGCTAACATAATCTAAAGTCAACGACAATGCGACTTCAATGCTAACTCACACTATATAATATATATACCGAGTCTGTAAAGGATACTAACACTATGGCTATTGTGTTAGTAACTGATACCTTTTTTGAAATCGATGAGTACCGGATACTAACACTATGGTTTCCGAGTCGGTACATGATACCAACCTGATGGATATAAATTTATGCTAAAGTTCACCCAAATTGAGAATTACAACAATTTCCGAACACCTGTTACTCCAGTTAAACCATAAACTCTGGCCTTCATCGATATCAGTTATCACATTTCGCGGTAAGCATGACATCATTCAATTCAATATATTACAGTTAAATACCGTTTGTTGCGAAGAACTAATATATATGCAAGTATGTATTAGGTTTTGCGAACCTAGTAACAAATTAGTTCAGTTGTGACCAGAAGGATAAACCAAAGGCAGCATGAACGGAAAGTATAATCTCATGCACATTCGTTTCGTGCTTACTGGCGACTCATCAGTAGGAGCCGGTATTACGCCCTTTAACCACTATATATTTGGTAGAAGAATGTGGAATAATAGGACTGTACATGGTCTCATCAATAAACATGAGGCTGCAATAATTGCAAGGGATTCCAAACACTCCGATGTTGTGGATTTGACCGCATTTTTCTTGTGCGAGACAATTGATAGCACTCATTGGTCGGTAAAATCTTGATGTTTTGCATTTTCAGGTGATGTAATTTTTGGCCTCAATTGATGGGTTCTAACTTGTCCCTTCTTATTTAAGCCTTCAATTAGCTGATATTCTGACTTTTCCAAGGGTGTTATCTTTTCTTTTAGTTAGGGAGTATAGTGCCTAGTGTAACGTATTGTCTTATAACGGTCTTCATATTGTATTATAAGGATATTGATTTCAATTTCATACCTAATATATATTTCGGTAATACCATGACCTAATGCTATTCCTTCCCCTTGTCCGCTTCTATGTACCTCAAATTTTCTCTCGACATCCATCATTCTTGCAACTTAACCGAGGAGGATAATCGTTAGCCTTGAATATATCGCGTTTTCTACCTAATTCTAATTTTATATTCTTTATATCGGGTAATGTGAGGGCTTCCAAATGTTAATGGTGATTGTACTTGAAATCAAGAAGGATTCCGGAATACATATCCTTCCTGTAAATTTATATTTCTTATTCATAAGCATTTCTATTTAATTTGACAACTAAAAATGGTAATTCACCCGATGATTCCCTTTAAGGAGTAAATTGAATTTCGCTCATTCGATTAGCTGAATTTAAGCCATTTACCATCTCATTATCACTATGGTTCGAGATCATCAATGTATCATCTAAGAAACGTAGGTACAATTTTGGTTTCGTTGGAGTCTTCACTAAATTATTGTAGATATTTGCTACCTTTTTTGTATAGATATTTCATTTTGAATATTCGTAGTTTTTCTTTATTGGTTTGTAACTTCATCTCATTCGATTTGGTTGTTTTATCCTTAGTTAACTCCACGGCATGACAAATTCTATTTCTGCAAATAGTTCATGTCTACTGCTTTGAGAGATAGTCATTTAAATATGTCAAGCTAATGTTCGCGATTGAAAATTACAAGAAAAGTTAAAGTATTACTCATTTGTAAAAAAATATAATTTAATTGCTACCATGTTTGCATAAATGCGATATTGGGTTTATGCATATGACTTAGACAACTTATTCGAATAAAAGCTAAAATTGAATTAATTCTAGTCTACAGTGAATGAAATAATTCTGAAAATAAATAAATAACTAAGCACGTTATCTCGCGATTCTTGAATGAAACAGCTGTCTTGCAAAGACGTTTATTTGCTATGGTTTTAACTTATGTTCTTTTGGGGCCCTTATGAGGGCCGGTATTTCGTTCTCCCTCAAATGCTGAGAAGGTCAGTTAGTTTAGCAGTGTCTGGATAAGATATGCATGGCAGTGTTCTTACGAAGTTATTAGCCGGTTATTATTCTGCCCATAGCTATAAAAACGTACCGTCAATGCTGCGCGAGCAAGATCATATTTAGAAACATTTCCATACTTACTACCTAAATAAGATCTAAAAGAAACATGTTGCGCGACAGGGTAAAAATCATTTACCTGATTTTCGGATTGCGTACCGAAATATTTGAATCCACTGTCATCATGATGATTTTTGCAAATATTTCGATTTCCGGGTACGCAAATCTTTTTTAATGCCAAACACATCACCCACTAAGTTGACAATCAGTATGTCAAGTGGAAATATTAGTTTAAACTGCCTCATTTATACTTGTTGTTAGATATCTTAAACATAACGTTTATTTAAAAAATGCTAGGAAAGTGTATGTTAAATTGGTTTGTGTATATGTCTACATGTATACACTCTTCGCAATGAGATTACAGTGATTTAATGACAATTACTGACAACTCACTAGATAAGCGTACGTCATGCCTGTGTGTATGTGTTCTCGTTTGTTTTGAATTGAGGAGTAATCAGTTAATGCAAGTGTACACTCATCCCAGTGAAATTACAGCGATTTGGCAACATCTGACTATTCACTGGATAAGCGTGTTTGTGTGTATGTGCGTGAGCGTTTACTTAAAACTGAGAGCTAATCTGTTACATGTAATTACAGGCACGTGTAACGGTCATACAAGTAAAACTAAAATGATAACTGTCATTTCCTAACTGCACGCGTCAGACCTATTTTACACTTACTTTCCTAAATGAAGTAATTACGAGTGGCATTTCGGTGAGAAGGGGTAAAGATACTATGAATAGAGTAAATAATTAATAGGTAGCAAAATTAAATTAGAAACGGATAAAGTGTTTCAATATAGTAGAAAGTTAAATTAAACGGTTCGTAAAAGAAATTAAAATTGCCTGATAAAGAAGATACTAGTAATAGTGCAAAGAAAATAAATAAAATAAAAATAAACCTTGCCATCATGTATAGATAAATGTATGTTAAAGGCGCTACACTAACAACAGAACATAAGATAACAGATAAAATAAGATAACAAGTAATCAAGGATGAAATAATAAGATAATCAAAATTAAATTAGGCGATATTGAATTACTCACTCTCCACCTCTGTAAGTTAATATCAGTCCAGTGTTCTTATTCTTTTACTTGAGCGAGTTTCTGATTCTGATTCTGATTCGTGCAATCTTCGTTTTCTACCATTATTTAGTGCTGTATTCCAAATAGGACCTAGTGATTTGTCTACGGCTGTTTCATTCATTATGCCATTTCTCGATTTAATTTCGATGGACTCTCTAATCAGTCTAGTCGATCTGTTACGGTTACAAATTGATATACGACTGCACCCATCCCAATTAATTGTGTGTCCTGTCTCTACTGTATGGCGTATAAGATCTGATCTATTAACATGGGCATACTTGCATGCGGTTTTATGTTCTCCTCTTCTAACCTTAATTGGGCGCATGGTTTCACCCACATACATCAAGTTACAGTCGTTACATGGAATTTCATATACTCCTGATATGTCTAACGGTTCTATTTTTTCCTTTTGGTTGGGAAGTTTAATACCTAGGGTAAGGGTCTGTTTTAAAATAGCACGTATATTGTATTTTGATGCAACCAATTTGATTTTCCTACTTAGTTTAGAGTCAGGTATAACCATTACCCTCCGGTCATCTCTTGATTTATTCAACTTCACGTACTTCCAGTCATGATTAAATTTACTTATAACGCTCATTATAGTTGCTTCAATTAACTTTAGAGGATACCCATTAGCACTGAATATTTCTCGCAGTCTCCCTAATTCAATCTCTCTATGTTTTTTATCTGTTAATCTTAAGCTTCTTATTATCATCGATTTTAAGATACCGATTTTCATTCTATATGGATGATTTGAATCGAAATTACGAAGGATACCTGAGTAAGTATCCTTCCTATAAACATCCCGTTCTAGTTTTGTACCATTTCTAATTAACTTGACATCCAGAAATGGTAATTCGCCACATGATTCATTTTCAATTGTAAATTTGAGCTCGCCCACCTGATTTGCTATGTTTAAGAAATTTATCTGTTGATCCTCCCCGTGATTCCAAATAACTAATATATCATCCAAATATCGTACATACAATTTAGGATTTAGGAGCGTTATATCTTAGAGAGTCTTCTCCATGTAATGCATGAAGATATTAGCTATTGGAACCGAGAGTGGTTGCCTCATTGGAGCACCTCTAATCTGCTTATAAAATGCATTCCTAAATTTACATTTACTTACATGAGGTTTTATGTTCATCTCTTCTTATCTTGATTAGACGCACGGTCTCATCAATAAACATGAGGCTGCAATAATTGCAATGGATTACAAACACTCCTGATGTTTCCAAGGGTGTTATCTTTTCTTTTAGTTAGGGAGTATAGTGCCTAGTGTAACGTATTGTCTTATAACGGTCTCTATATTGTATTATAAGGATATTGATTTCAATTTCATACCTAATATATATTTCGGTAATACCATGACCTAATGCTATTCCTTCCCCTTGTCCGCTTCTATGTACCTCAAATTTTCTCTCGACATCCATCATTCTTGCAACTTAACCGAGGAGGATAATCGTTAGCCTTGAATATATCGCGTTTTCTACCTAATTCTAATTTTATATTCTTTATATCGGGTAATGTGAGGGCTTCCAAATGTTAATGGTGATTGTATTTGAAATTAAGAAGGATTCCGGAATACATATCCTTCCTGTAAATTTATATTTCTTATTCATAAGCATTTCTATTTAATTTGACAACTAAAAATGGTAATTCACCCGATGATTCCCTTTAAGGAGTAAATTGAATTTCGCTCATTCGATTAGCTGAATTTAAGCCATTTACCATCTCATTATCACTATGGTTCGAGATCATCAATGTATCATCTAAGAAACGTAGGTACAATTTTGGTTACGTTGTAGTCTTCACTAAATTATTGTAGATATTTGCTACCTTTTTTGTATAGATATTTCATTTTGAATATTCGTAGTTTTTCTTTATTGGTTTGTAACTTCATCTCATTCGATTTGGTTGTTTTATCCTTAGTTAACTCCACGGCATGACAAATTCTATTTCTGCAAATAGTTCATGTCTACTGCTTTGAGAGATAGTCATTTAAATATGTCAAGCTAATGTTCGCGATTAAAAATTACAAGAAAAGTTAAAGTATTACTCATTTATAAATAAATATAATTTAATTGCTACCATGTTTGCATAAATGCGATATTGGGTTTATGCATATGACTTAGACAACTTATTCGAATAAAAGCTAAAATTGAATTAATTCTTGTCTACTATAAACGCCCCGGCTTCAAGTAAATGCCGTACGACGTTACAAACTCGATTAAGGTGCTCTGAATAGAGATTAGTTACTGATATTGGGGCCCTTTAGAGGGCCTGGTAACGCGTTCTCTTGAAGTCTTCAGAGTTTGAAGATGTCCTAGAGCCTGGGGTGGACTCTGGTTTCGTTGTCGCTACCGTGGTTGAGCTGTATTCGCGATGTGGATGGCCTCCTGCAGGTTCTGCACTTAATTGGCTCGTCTCTCGGTTATACCGCAACAAGATGAGTCACGGATGTAGTTAGTTGTTGGTGAAACTATCAAATCACCAGCGTAGTTATTGACAGCCGAAAGAACGCACACGCGTGAAGCAGGTAGAATGCAAATTCCACAACTGACTTGCATGATAAATTACCGTGCTTAAATAGCATGCAATATGTCTACTTGCACACTATTGGTTAAACGTGGTTAAACGGCAATGTCTCTTTTTTCTCATTGGTTCAACGTAAATGAATTTGAATTTAATTTACGCAATATGTCGGCCATTGATTTGTGTCGTTACAACACTTTCCTCTCTGAAATAAAAGGAAAAAAATTCCTCTCTGCGAGGCTAGATAAGAAATGCATGACAGAGTTCGAACCAAGTTAAGCAAAAATATGATGAACCATAAGTGCTGGGCTTAAATATGCTTGTTGGTTGCTTCAACAATGATATGATGCCAGGTAACCACTAGGAATTGCTACAAAAATTGTTAGCTCTAGTGGTCGGTCATAGCACGTGAGGCAAAATAGAGCAGTGTAAGTTTTTGGAGCCGCAGCGTGAAGATTTCGAGGTAAATCGCCTCTGAATTTGCCAGGTTTAAGTTAAAAACCTAAGCAGGTTGGATCGTTGTCAATGTGTTTGTATACGACCAAAGGAGCTAGAGTGCTCGACGTTGTGGTCATGACATTTGTAGAGTGGTCTTTGTGCAATTGATAAAGTTGAGATATGCATTGAAAGTGGCCTGTACCATGATATGAAGCTGATCACTACTTAGTGTTGCTACACGAAAGCGTTAGCTCTAAGTAGCTGGTCATACCAAAATAGGCAGTGTAATGTCATGTGTGAGAAATACATTATAATGTAAAAATATATACATTAAAATCAAAGGTAACTGCATAAAAATATGTACATGAACATTGCCTCAGAGATGGCATAATACCAAAGAACTTTTTAAAAATGCTACACAATTGTTAGATAAGAACAGCTGGTTATGCCACGTGAGACAAATACGAAAAATAACGAAAGATTAAAAAAATTTTGATAGTTAAAGTTAATGTTTAAAAAAATCAATTACGCGTTATACAAATCAGGATGATGAGATTGTGAGCAGACGGAGCCTGAGACGTGTGTAGAAGGTTGAACGCTCCGAGGATCAGGTGGTCCGATAAACGGTTTCAATCTGTCTATGCTTACTAATGTCGGTGTAGCGCCTTGCATAATAATGAAGTATTTTGGTTGTCTGAGCAAAATCGGGTAAGGACCGCGATACTTTGGTTGTAGTGGTGCAACAGCATTGTTGTTGCGAACGAGTACTCTCTTGCAGCTGTGGAGCTGTGGGTGAACGAAGACTGGACGAGGCGTATGTCTCGGTTGCAGTTCAGACATGTTACCGAAATGAAGTCGAAGGCGGGTAGCTTCGTCTTGTGGGTCATCTTGTGCCGGTAGTAGACGTGGAAGCTGACTAGGCAGGCGTAGATCCATGCCATACAAAAGTTGTGACGCAGACGTTTTAATGGATTTACGAGTACGGGAACGCATGGCAAGCAGAACTAAAGGTAGTGCATCGACCCAGTTGCCATTAATGGACGAGGATGCTAAAGCAGCTTTGAGTTCCCTATGCATTCTCTCTACCATGCCATTAGCTTGGGGATGGTAGGCAGTCGTCTGGCGTAAGATGCATCCCATGTACCGCAAGGTGGTTTTGAAACGATCAGATGAGAAGCAAGTGCCTCTGTCCGTGATGACCTCATTGGGAACACCGTAATTGGATATCCATGCAGAGATAAAACCGTTAGTTACTTCGTCTGCAGAAATGGTGCCAAGAGGTAATGCCGCAGGCCACCGTGTAAATCTATCGATCATAGTTAGAAGGTAGCTGAAACCTTGAACCTTTGTCAGATGAACTATGTCGATGTGGACGATGGCTAGGCGAGAAGTAGATCGAAAATGTTGCAACTTAGAACGAGTGTGTCGTGTGATCTTGTTTTTCTGACAAATAGCACACTCTGAGACCCATCGTTTAACATTCTGCCTAAGTCTGTGACCCCAGAAACGATCTGTAAGAAGTCGGACAGTCGCTTGGCTTCCTGGGTGAGAAATTGAGTGA
Organism: Eudiplozoon nipponicum; assembly: GCA_029291075.1. Taxonomy (NCBI): domain Eukaryota; kingdom Metazoa; phylum Platyhelminthes; class Monogenea; order Mazocraeidea; family Diplozoidae; genus Eudiplozoon; species Eudiplozoon nipponicum. The sequence continues at coordinate 111,456 of JAQBSW010001505.1, read as the reverse complement.
ATTGAATCGAAACCCTTCCTCTGAAGGCTGGTCGGCAGAACTGGCTTGTTGGGCTGCGTACCCGTGAAGTAAACAAATGGTAAGCCTTCCCACAGACGGCATATGAACTTGGTTGGGTGACGGGCTATTGATCTTTGAATGTGAATGTCATCGCGTTGTTCAGTTCGCAGGAGAGTTGGCGTTAGTGCAGGTTCACTGAGTGCCACGGAGTTGACAGTGAATGGTGACGGTGAAGGTGGTTGTAGAGAGACGTCTGGCCTAGACAGGGCATCTGCAATGAAGTTCTGTTTGCCCTTGACGTAAAAGACGTCAAATTGCCATTCGCTTAGACGAGAAAGCTGTCTTTCCACTCTGGCAGGGTACTTGGCGATAGATGAAGTTGCGTTTCGAAGTGCGCTAACTAGTGGTGCATAATCTGTGAAAACAACAAATCTGCTACTGCCAATGATGCTGATAAAATGGCGCACTGCGTCGTGGATGGCGAGAAGTTCTCGGCTGAAAGTGTCGTACCTCGTTTCTACTGGTTGGAGAGTACGCGAGTAGAAACTGATAGGCTTCCGAACTCCGTCGATCTCTTGTTCCAAGGTGGCTCCAATAGCGAATTCAGAAGCATCTGTCGTGAGTAGAAATGGCTTTTCGAAATCTGGATGCGTTATCATTGTGGCATTTGCTAACGAGTTGATGGCAAGTCGAAGTAATTCCTCGTCTTCGGATGACCAAGCAATGATGGAATTCTTGCTAAGTCCTTTTCGGTTCCGCAGGTGCCTGCACAAAGGATAAAGTTGTTTTGAAAGGCCCGGAAGGAACTTGCGATAATAGTTTAGTACTCCCAGGATTTTCTGCAAATCGCTCAAAGTCCTTGGTGACTTGATATTCTTGATTGAATTCGTCTTTGACGGCAACGGTTTAATACCTTGGGCCGTGATGCGGTGCCATAAGAAGTCGACGGATGAAGTTTCAATCTGTGTCTTGTCACAGTTGATCTTGAGTCCGTGGTTGGATAAGCGTGAGAGGACATTTCGTAGATGTTTCGCATGAGATTCTAGATCTGGACTGAATACCATAATGTCATCGAGATATGACATACAATAAGCAGAGTCGTCGCGAAGTATGTTGTCCATGAATCTTTGAAATGTCTGAGTAGCACACTTAAGTCCAAAAGGCATGTAAAGATATTCGAAAAGGCCAAATGGAGTGATGACTGCAGTTTTCTCGATATCCTCTGGTGCTACCGGGATGTGATGGTACGCTTGTCTGAGGTCAATCACTGAGAAGAAATTGCTGCCGTTGAGTTTTTCAAGTAAAGTGTTGATATTTGGAATAGGATATGCATCAGATTTTGTCACTGAATTTAACTTACGGTAGTCTCCACAGGCTCTGTACGATCCGTTTGATTTTGAGACTAAGTGCAGTGGTGACGCCCATGAACTTTTCGATGGTCTGATGATTCCCTCTTCCAAAAGCCTTGAGAATTCTTCTTGGGCAGCTTTCAGCTTAGCAGAAGCCAGTGGTCGCTTCTTGAGTGCAATAGGTTGTCCTTCTGTGACGATATGATGCATCGTGTTGGAAACTCGTAGCTCTGACTTGTTAAGATCGAAAAGCGATTTGTATTTTCGAAGAGCTGCTGATATCTCTGCTGAATGATGCACTGGGGTTGGCTGAATGACCTGTAACTCCAAACGCTCGGAGGCAAGTGTCCAAAAACTTTGCTCAAGTCCGGTGGAGGGGTCGATGATCTTTTGATTGGCAAGATCAACAATGAGCCGAAATTTTAGAAGGAAATCAAGGCCTATTATATTATGTGAGACCTTGGCAATGATGAAGTTGTGGGAAAATTCACGTCGTAGACCTATGTTGAGTGTGCGGTATTGGCAGCCATAAGTTGGTATGGGCTCGCCTGTAGCTGTTGCGAGAAGAACGCCTAGCGACATCTCGGCCATTGAATCACCTTTGAGAACTGAGACTGCCGCACCTGTGTCTACGATGAACTCTTCGCCAGTTTTGAAATCAAGAAGGTGCAGAAGTTCGTTGGGCTGTTTGGCCGGGTCATGCAAACAAGTAGGCTGGTGATTGCGACCGGCATTGTCTGTTTGGTTCTCCATGTGAAAAATTCGGCGTGGACGAAAAGAGTCGACAGGGATGTCGGATTGTAGTTGGCTTCTTCCCTGTAGCGCCGTTGATCCGTTGATGCCGTTGATGTGCAGAAAGTACGGTCTTCTACTTCCTGCGCCAGACGTTTCCCAATACTGATGCACCCTTGTGCCTGCGGTCTGTTGTCCTCTCCGTCAGCTGTGGAAATTGACACTCATTCGGAAATTCTTCGGAACGACAAAGACAAACTTGGCAAGCATAAAAACTTCTGGTGGTTATAACACCAGTTCTTTGGAGCATATTTATTAAAGGATTGCGGAGATCTCGATCGCCGCCTACCATTATAATTTGACTTGGAAACGAATTTTGGTCGAGCATTCACTTGATTTATCTCGGATTTGGTAATGGCCAATCCTTCTAGAACTTTGGCCATGTTCGCCACTGTTCTCTCTAAGGAGGAGATTCTATCATCTTGCGGGGGTGAAGAAAAGGATGATGGATTCACTTTGGGTTCCAAAACCCTATATTCTAACTCACATCTCTCAGATAAATCATCTATAGAGAGAGTGTTGGGGAGCTGTCTGGCAAAGAGTTTTAATGTTTGGGGAAGATTGTTAATAAAAACAACCTTAGCCCCATGGTCAGAAATGTTGGTTTTATACCAACGTTTCCGTAATTCCCTCAGTATTTCTATGGGGCCAAGATTTGGCATATCTAACTGCGCATATTTGTTTATTATCCGCTCAGTTTCCGTGGGTCCGAACAAGGATTCGACCTCGTTTTTTAGGCCCAAAATGGGATTAGGTAGCTTCCTAATGGCCTCAAGCTTAGGATAAATCCGTCGCTGCAATTCAGAAGGTAGTTTAGCAAAAACATTCGACAGTTTTTGATGACTGTCATAATCAGGAAACGGGAAGAAAGCGGAGTCTACGCGCATAAAGAATAGCTCACTATCTCCATCCCAAACAGGAACATCAATATCTAAAATTGAATGAGCGCAGAACAAAAGCACGTTTTGTACGTAGGAAAGATGAACAGAGGCCCCGTCGGCCTTTGATGCCAATGTATTATTATTTAGAACAGTACGTACGGTGCCGTTTTGTACGTAGGAAAGACGAACAGAGGCTCTGTTTATTATTATTATACCCCCAAAAAAAATCACAAATCCACGAATATATATACCCAACAGAATTCCAGAAAACCACGATCACGGTAGAGAAAAACGCAAATGTTAATCTATTTATCCCAAATAGATGAAAAAGGAAGTCAATTTTATTTATACCAATTTTGTAAACGCCCCGGCTTCAAGTAAATGCCGTACGACGTTACAAACTCGGTTAAGGTGCTCTGAATAGAGATTAGTTACTGATATGGGGGCCCTTAAGAGGGCCTGGTAATGCGTTCTCTTAAGGTCTTCAGAGTTTGAAGATGTCCTAGAGCCTGGGGTGGACTCTGGTTGCGTTGTCGCTCCCGTGGTTGAGCTGTACTCACGATGTGGATGGCCTCCTGCAGGTTCTGCACTTAATTGGCTCGTCTCTCCGGTATACCGCAACAAGATGAGTCACGGATGTAGTTAGTTGTTGGTGAAACTATCAAATCACCAGCGTAGGTATTGACAGCCGACAGAACGCACACGCGTGAAGCAGGTAGAATGCAAATTCCACAACTGACTTGCATGGTAAATTACCGTGCTTAAATAGCATGCAATATGTCTACATGCACACTATTGGTTATACGTGGTTAAACCGCAATGTCGCTTTTTTCTCATTGGTTCAACGTAAATAAATTTGAATTTAATTTACGCAATATGTCGGCCATTGATTTGTGTCGTTACACTACAGTGAATGAAATAATTCTGAAAATAAATAAATAACTAAGCACGTTATCTCGCGATTCTTGAATGAAACAGCTGTCTTGCAAAGACGTTTATTTGCTATGGTTTTAACTTATGTTCTTTTGGGGCCCTTATGAGGGCCGGTATATCGTTCTCCCTCAAATGCTGAGAAGGTCAGTTAGTTTAGCAGTGTCTGGATAAGATATGCATGGCAGTGTTCTTACGAAGTTATTAGCCGGTTATTATTCTGCCCATAGCTATAAAAACGTACCGTCAATGCTGCGCGAGTAAGATCATATTTAGAAACATTTCCATACTTACTACCTAAATAAGATCTAAAAGAAAGATGTTGCGCGACAGGGTAAAAATCATTTACCTGATTTTCGGATTGCGTACCGAAATATTTGAATCCACTGTCATCATGATGATTTTTGCAAATATTTCGATTTCCGGGTACGCAAATCTTTTTTAATGCCAAACACATCACCCACTAAGTTGACAATCAGTATGTCAAGTGGAAATATTAGTTTAAACTGCCTCATTTATACTTGTTGTTAGATATCTTAAACCTAACGTTTATTTAAAAAATGCTAGGAAAGTGTATGTTAAATTGGTTTGTGTAAATGTCTACATGTATAAACTCTTCACAATGAGATTACAGTGATTTAATGACAATTACTGACAACTCACGAGATAAGCGTACGTCATGCCTGTGTGTATGTGTTCTCGTTTGTTTTGAATTGAGGAGTAATCAGTTAATGCACGTGTACACACATCCCAGTGAAATTACAGCGATTTGGCAACATCTGACTATTCGCTTTTCATTGACTAGATATCCGTATCTGGATATCGAAAATTCTGTAACAAAAACCAGGAAGACAGTGGATGCAAACAAATCGGATCGCAACCCGATAATCAGGTAAACATTATATTCCGTGTCGCGCAACATGTTTCTTTTAAATCTTATTTAGGTACTAAATACGGTGCTACAACAGTGAAGCTGCAAAATCGCTATCATCACATAAAAAAACAATTAGTAAGGCAAGTGGAAAATATTCGTTTCATTAAAATATGTTTAAAACATTGTGTAATTCCTAAATGTTTTAAATTTAAATTGCCATTTCATTTAAATGATAAAGGTAGATCTCTTAAACATGAACTGACTTTGAACATAATGAATACATTGATTAGCGATTTAGAAAAACGCAAATATGAACTAATTAGAGAGAAAACTAAAATAAGATCTATGTTACTTTCCTTTTTGCACGCGGATGACTTTAAATGTATAGAGGATTTTACTGATGGCGCACGTAATAGGGAGATAAAAAAGGTTCACATCAGGCATGATAGAAAGTTAGGAAATTTGGGCATCTATAGACAGACCACAGTTAGGACGTGTCCTGCTGTAACTAATCGAGTGGTAAACCTATCTAAAATAAATCTTAATGAGAAACAGCTGGAAATGCTTAATCGTGGTCTGAATACAGCTATCCAAATTAAGAAATCACCAAAAAATGAGATATTTACTGAGGCTGTTAAAACAGCACAATTCCTCTCAGAGAAGGATAAAGTTAGGTTTGAATTAGACGTAGCTGCGGCTGTGCTAAGATACGCAGAGGAAAAATATAAACCAAATTATGAAATAAAAAGTCTCAGGAAAGAGTTAATAGCAAACAGTGTGATATGTTTGAAAGCAGACAAAGGAGGAGCGACGGTTCTGATGAGTCAATCTGACTATAATGACAAAATGTATGAAAAACTAGACAATATAGAGGTATACACTAAAATTAATAAAGATCCTACGGATAAGCTACAAGGAGAAGTTAAATTAAAAGTCAATAACATGATTGCTGAAGGAGAATTAGATCAGGCGCATGGTAGCGCTCTCATACAAAGAGATACAGTCGCTCCTAGATTGTACGGTTTAGTAAAGATACATAAACCAGGCAACCCTTTGAGAGTTATTGTTAATGTCCAACACTCTCCAACATATAAAATGTCTAAATTTCTATGTCATAGAATAAAGAAATATTCGTACTTCTTAGACAATACTTTGATGAATTCATACCATTTGGTTGAGATTGTGGATAAATGTGAGCTTAATGAAAACGATAGATTGGCGAGTTTAGATGTGGTGTCAATGTACACCAATATACCAGTACCTAAAGCACTAGACTATTTTCAGCGTTTCCTGGTTGATCATCCAGTAATATTGGAAGGAAGCAAAATGACAATAAGACACGTCATGGAGATGATGTACGTATGTATGTCCTCCACTTATTTTAAATTTAGGAATGCATTTTATAAGCAGATTAGAGGTGCTCCAATGAGGCAACCACTCTCGGTTCCAATAGCTAATATCTTCATGCATTACATGGAGAAGACTCTTTAAGATATAACGCTCCTAAATCCTAAATTGTATGTACGATATTTGGATGATATATTAGTTATTTGGAATCACGGGGAGGATCAACAGATAAATTTCTTAAACATAGCAAATCAGGTGGGCGAGCTCAAATTTACAATTGAAAATGAATCATGTGGCGAATTACCATTTCTGGATGTCAAGTTAATTAGAAATGGTACAAAACTAGGACGGGATGTTTATAGGAAGGATACTTACTCAGGTATCCTTCTTAATTTCGATTCAAATCATCCATATAGAATGAAAATCGGTATCTTAAAATCGATGATAATAAGAAGCTTAAGATTAACAGATAATAAACATAGAGAGATTGAATTAGGGAGACTGCGAGAAATATTCAGTGCTAATGGGTATCCTCTAAAGTTAATTGAAGCAACTATAATGAGCGTTATAAGTAAATTTAATCATGACTGGAAGTACGTGAAGTCAAATAAATCAGAAGATGACCGGAGGGTAATGGTTATACCTGACTTTAAACTAAGTAGGAAAATCAAAATGGTTGCATCAAAATACAATATACGTACTATTTTAAAACAGACCCTTATCCTAGGTATTAAACTTCCCAACCAAAAGGAAAAAAATAGAACCGTTAGACATATCAGGAGTATATGAAATTCCATGTAACGACTGTAACTTGATGTATGTGGGTGAAACCATGCGCCCGATTAAGGTTAGAAGAGGGGAACATAAAACCGCATGCAAGTATGCCCATGTTAATAGATCAGATCTTATACGCCATACAGTAGAGACAGGACACACAATTAATTGGGATGGGTGCAGTCGTATATCAATTTGTAACCGTAACAGATCGACTAGACTGATTAGAGAGTCCATCGAAATTAAATCGAGATATGGCATAATGAATGAAACAGCCGTAGACAAATCACTAGGTCCTATTTGGAATACAGCACTAAATAATGGTAGAAAACGAAGATTGCACGAATCAGAATCAGAATCAGAAACTCGCTCAAGTAAAAGAATAAGAACACTGGACTGATATTAACATATAGAGGTGGAGAGTGTGTAATTCAATATCTCCCAATTTATTTTTGATTAACTTATTATTTCATCCTTGATTACTTGTTATCTTATTTCATCTTTTATCTTATATACTGTTGTTAGTGTAGCATCTTTTAACAAACAATTATATGCATCTTTCTTTATCAAACAATTTACAATTTCTTTTACGACCTCCTTTAAAATTTTATTTTAACTATCCACCTTAATAGAATACTTGTCTGTTTTGCTAACTCTAAATTATTTACTTTATTCACAGTATCTTGCTCCCTCATCTCCAGGATGCCACTCGTAATTACTTCATTTAGGATAGTACTGTAAAATAAATAAATAACTAAGCACGTTATCTCGCGATTGTTGAATGAAACAGCTGTCTCGCAAAGACGTTTATTTGCTATGGTTTTAACTTATGTTCTTTTGGGGCCCTTATGAGGGCCGGTATATCGTTCTCCCTCAAATGTTGAGAAGGTCAGTTAGTTTAGCAGTGTCTGGATAAGATACGCATGGCAGTGTTCTTACGAAGTTATTAGCCGGTTATTATTCTGCCCATAGCTATAAAAACGTACCGTCAATGCTGCGCGAGTAAGATCATATTTAGAAACATTTCCATACTTACTACCTAAATAAGATCTAAAAGAAACATGTTGCGCGACAGGGTAAAAATCATTTACCTGATTTTCGGATTGCGTACCGAAATATTTGAATCCACTGTCATCATGATGATTTTTGCAAATATTTCGATTTCCGGGTACGCAAATCTTTTTTAATGCCAAACACATCACCCACTAAGTTGACAATCAGTATGTCAAGTGGAAATATTAGTTTAAACTGCCTCATTTATACTTGTTGTTAGATATCTTAAACATAACGTTTATTTAAAAAATGCTAGGAAAGTGTATGTTAAATTGGTTTGCGTAAATGTCTACATGTATAAACTCTTCACAATGAGATTACAGTGATTTAATGACAATTACTGACAACTCACTAGATAAGCGTACGCCATGCCTGTGTGTATGTGTTCTGGTTTCTTTTCGTTTGAGGAGTAATCAATAAATGCACGTGTACACACATCCCAGTGAAAGTACCGCGATTTAGCAACATCCGACAATTCACTGGGTAAGCGTGTTTTTGTGTATGTGCGTGAGCGTTTACTTAAAACTGTGAGGTAATCTGTTACATGTAATTACGGGCACGTGTTATGGTCATACAAGTAAAACTAAAATGATAACTGTCATTTCCTAACTGCACGCGTCAGACCTATTTTACACTTACTTTTCGAAATGAAGTAATTACGAGTGGCATTTCGGTGAGAAGGGGGCAAGATACTATGAATAGAGCAAATAATTTATAGGTAACAAAATTAAATTAGAAACGGATAAAGTGTTTCAATATGGTAGAAAATTAAATTAAACAGACCGTAAAAGAAATTAGAATTGCCTGATAAAGAAGATACTAGTAATAGTGCAAAGAAAATAAATAAAATAAAAATAAACCTTGCCATCATGTATAGATAAATGTATGTTAAAGGCGCTACACTAACAACAGAACATAAGATAACAAGTAATCAAGGATGAAATAATAAGATAATCAAAATTAAATTAGGCGATATTGAATTACTCACTCTCCACCTCTGTAAGTTAATATCAGTCCAGTGTTCTTATTATTTTACTTGAGCGAGTTTCTGATTCTGATTCTGATTCGTGCAATCTTCGTTTTCTACCATTATTTAGTGCTGTATTCCAAATAGGACCTAGTTATTTTTCTACGGCTGTTTCATTCATTATGTCATTTCTCGATTTAATTTAGATGGACTCTCTAATCAGTCTAGTCGATCTGTTACGGTTACAAATTGATATACGACTGCACCCATCCAAATTAATTGTGTGTCCTGTCTCTACTGTATGGCGTATAAGATCTGATATATTAACATGGGAATACTTGCATGCGGTTTTATGTTCCCCTCTTCTAACCTTAATCGGGCGCATGGTTTCACCCACACACATCAAGTTACAGTCGTTACATGGAATTTCATATACTCCTGATATGTCTAACGGTTCTATTTTTTCCTTTTGGTTTGGAAGTATAATACCTAGGGTAAGGGTCTGTTTTAAAATAGCACGTATATTGTATTTTGATGCAACCAATTTGATTTTCCTACTTAGTTTAGAGTCAGGTATAACCATTACCCTCCCGTCATCTCTTGATTTATTCAACTTCACTTACTTCCAGTCCTGAATAATTTACTTAAAACGCTCATAATAGCTGCTACAATTAACTTTAGTGGATACCCATTAGCATTGAATATTTCTCGCAGTCTAAATATTTCAATCTACCTATGTTTTTCATCTGTTAATATTAAGCTTCTTAATATCATCGATTTTAAGATAACGATTTTCATTCTATATGGATGATTTGAATCGAAATTAAGAAGGATATCTGAGTAATTATCCTTCCTATAAACATCCCGTTCTAGTTTTGTACCATTTCTAATTAACTTGACATCCAGAAATGGTAATTCGCCACATGACTCATTTTCAATTGTAAATTTGAGCTCGCCCACCTGATTTGCTATGTTTAAGAAATTTATCCGTTGATCCTCCCCGTGATTCCAAATAACTAATATATCATCCAAATATCGTACATACAATTTAGGATTTAGGAGCGTTATATCTTAGGGAGTCTTCTCCATGTAATGCATGAAGATATTAACTATTGGAACCGATAGTGGTTGCCTCATTGGAGCACCTCTAATCTGCTTATAAAATGCATTCCTAAATTTACATTTACTTACATGAGGTTTTATGTTCTCCTCTTCTTTTCTTGATTAGACGCACGGTCTCATCAATAAACATGAGGCTGCAATAATTGCAAGGGATTACAAACACTCCTGATGTTTCCAAGGGTGTTATCTTTTCTTTTAGTTAGGGAGTGTAGTGCCTAGTGTAACGTATTGTCTTATAACGGTCATTATATTGTATTATAAGGCTATTGATTTCAATTTCATACCTAATATATTTTTCGGTAATACCATGACCTAATGGTATTCCTTCCACTTGTCCGCTTCCATGTAGTTGAAATTTTCTCTCGACATCCATCATTCTTGCAACTTAACCGAGGAGGATAATAGTTAGCCTTGAATATATCGCGTTTTTTACCTAATTCTAATTTTATATTCTTTATATCGGGTAATGTGAGGGCTTCCAAATGTTCATGGTGATTGTACTTGAAATTAGAAGGATTCCGGAATACATATCCTTCCTGTAAATTTATATTTCTTATTCATGAGCATTTCTATTTAATTTGACAACTAAAAATGGTAATTCACCCGATGATTCCCTTTAAGGAGTAAATTGAATTTCGCTCATTCGATTAGCTGAATTTAAGCCATTTACCATCTCATTATCACTATGGTTCGAGATCATCAATGTATCATCTAAGAAACGTAGGTACAATTTTGGTTTCGTCGGAGTCTTATCTAAATTATTGTATATATTTGCTACCTTTTTTGTATAGATATTTCATTTTGAATATTTGTAGTTTTTCTTTATTGGTTTGTAACTTCATCTCATTCGATTTGGTTGTTTTATCCTTAGTTAACTCCACTGCATGACAAATTATATTTCTGCAAATAGTTCATGTCTACTGCTTTGAGAGATAGTCATTTAAATATGTCAACCTAATGTTCGCGATTAAAAATTCCAAGAAAGTTAAAGTATTACTCATTTATAAAAGATATAATTTAATTGCTACCATGTTTGCATAAATGCGATATTGGGTTTATGCATATGACTTAGACAACTTATTGGAGTGAACGCTAAAATTGAAGTAATTCTAGTCTACAGTGAATGAAATAATTCTGAAAATAAATAAATAACTAAGCACGTTATCTCGCCCTTCTTGAATGAAAGAGCTGTATTGAGATGTCTATTAATTGCTAAGGTTTTAATCTATTGTTCTTTTGGGGCCCTCATGAGGGCCGGTATTTCGTTCTCCCTCAAATGCTGAGAAGTTAATTTAGTTTAGCAGTGTCTAGATAAGATATGCGTGACAGTGTTCGAACCAAGTTAAGTAGCTGGTTATTATTCTGCCCATAGCTATAAATGTGTACCGTCAATGCTGGGCTTAAGAATGCTTTTTGGTTTCTTCAACAATGATATGATGCCAAATAATCACTAGGAATTTCTACACAATTTGTTAGCTGTAATGGCGGGTCATACCGCGCGAGGCAAAATAGAGCAGTGTAAGATTTGAGAGCCGCAGCGTGTGGATTTCATGGTAGATTGCCACTGAAGTTGCCAGATTTAAGTTAAAACCTGGGCAGGCTGGATCGTCGTCAAAGTGTTTGTTTACGACCAAAGGAGCTAGTGTGTGCTCGACGTTGTGGTCATGATATTTGGCGTGACTGAAATTGCCAATGTGTGTGAAGCAAGTCCAAAAACTGTGTAGGTGACGATAGCAGACAGCACGCAGACCGATGGCACAAAAGAAGGCAAAGGGGACAACTGACTTGCATGGCAAATTCACCGTGCTTAAATAGTCTTGATTTGACTGCTCGCATACAATTGGTTAACGGCAAATTTCGTTTTTTTCTCATTGTTGCCACCTAAATTGAATTGAATTTAAATTACGCAATATGTCGGCGAATTGTTTTGTATCGTTACATCAATTTAACAAGTAAAATGTCGGGTGGTAAATATGGTTGTAATTGTTTAAATTATTGATATTGATAGATACCATTTTACTAAGTAGTTGTGTTTTGTTTGAGTGAGTATTTGTATTGTAAACGCCCCGGCTTCAAGTAAATGCCGTACGACGTTAGAAACTCGGTTAAGGTGCTCTGAATAGAGATTTGTTACTGATAGGGGGGCCTTAAGAGGGCCTGGTAATGCGTTCTCCTGAATTATTCAGAGTGTGAAGATGTCCTAGAGCCTTGAGTGGACTCTGATTGTTGTCGCTCCCGTGGTTGAGTTGTAATCACGATGTGGATAACGTCGTTCAGGTTCTGCAATTAATTGGCTCGTCTCGCTGGTTATACCGCAACAAGATGAGTCACGGATGTAGCCAATTGTTGGTGAAACTATCAAATCACCAGCGTAGGTATTGACAGCCGACAGAACGCACACGCGTGACGTAAGGTAGAATGCAAATGCCCAACTAACTTGCATGGTAAATTGCCGTGCTTAAATAGCATGCCATGCCTACTTGCACACTATTGGTTAAACGGCAAGTTGCGCTTTTTTCTCATTTGTGCAACGTAAATAAAATTGAATTTAATTTACGCAATATGTCGGCCATTACTTTGTGTCGTTACAACACTTTCCTCTCTGAGAAAAGAAAAGGAAAAAGAATTCCTCTCTGCGAGGCTAGATAAGAAATGCATGACAGAGTTCGAACCAAGTTAAGCAAAAATATGATGAACCATAAGTGCTGGGCTTAAATATGCTTGTTGGTTGCTTCAACAATGATATGATGCCAGGTAACCACTAGGAATTGCTACACAAATTGTTAGCTCTAGTGGTGGGTCATACCACGTGAGGCAAAATAGAGCAGTGTAAGTTTTGGGAGCCGCAGCGTGAAGATTTCGAGGTAAATCGCCTCTGAATTTGCCAGGTTTAAGTTAAAACCTAAGCAGGTTGGATCGTCGTCAATGTGTTTGTATACGACCAAAGGAGCTAGAGTGCTCGATGTAGTGGTCATGACATTTGTAGAGTGGTCTTTGTGCAATTGATGAAGTTGAAATATGCATTGAAAGTGGCCTGTATCATGATATGAAACTGATCACTACTTAGTGTTGCTACACGAAAGCGTTAGCTCTAAGTAGCTGGTCATACCAAAATAGGCAGTGTGATGTCATGTGTGAGAAATACATTATAATGTAAAAATATATACATTAAAATCAAAGGTAACTGCATAAAAATATGTACACGAACATTGCCTAAGAGATGGCATAATACCAAAGAACTATTCAAAAATATTACACAATTGTTAGCTAAGAACAGCTGGTTATGCCACGTGGGACAAATACGAAAAATAATGTAAGGTTAAAATTTTTTTTTGATAGTTAATGTTAATGTTTAAAAAAAATCAATTACGCGTTATACAAAGCAGACGGAGCCTGAGACGTGTGTAGAAGGTTGAACGCTCTCAGGATCAGGTGGTCCGATAAACGGTTTCAATCTGTCTATGCTTACTAATGTCGGTGTAGCGCCTTGCATAATAATGAAGTATTTTGGTTGTCTGAGCAAAATCGGGTAAGGACCGCGATACTTTGGTTGTAGTGGTGCAACAGCATTATTGTTGCGAACGAGTACTCTCTTGTAGCTGTGGAGCTGTGGGTGAACGAAGACTGGACGAGGCGTATGTCTCGGTTGCAGTTCAGACATGTTACCGAAATGAAGTCGAAGGCGGGTAGCTTCGTCTTGTGGGTCATCTTGTGCCGGTAGTAGACGTGGGAGCTGACTAGGCAGGCGTAGATCCATGCCATACAAGAGTTATGACGCAGACGTTTTAATGGATTCACGAGTACGGGAACGCATGACAAGCAGAACTAAAGGTAGTGCATCGACCCAGTTGCCATTAATGGACGAGGATGCTAAAGCAGCTTTGAGTTCCCTATGCATTCTCTCAACCATACCATTAGCTTGGGGATGGTAGGCAGTCGTCTGGCGTAAGATGCATCCCATGTACCGCAAGGTGGTTTTGAAACGATCAGATGAGAAGCAAGTGCCTCTGTCCGTGATGACCTCATTGGGAACACCATAATTGGATATCCATGCAGAGATAAAACCGTTAGTTACTTCGTCTGCAGAAATGGTGCCAAGATGTAATGCCGCAGGCCACAGTGTAAATCTATCGATCATAGTTAGAAGGTAGCTGAAACCTTGAACCTTTGTCAGATGAACTATGTCGATGTGGACGATGGCTAGGCGAGAAGTAGATCGAAAATGTTGCAACTTAGAACGAGTGTGTCGTGTGATCTTGTTTTTCTGACAAATAGCACACTCTGAGACCCATCGTTTAACATTCTGCCTAAGTCTGTGACCCCAGAAACGATCTGTAAGAAGTCGGACAGTCGCTTAGCTTCCTGGGTGAGAAATTGAGTGAATTGAATCGAAAACTTTTCTCTGAAGGCTGGTCGGCAGAACTGGCTTGTTGGGCTGCGTACCCGTGAAGTAAACAAATGGTAAGCCTTCCCACAGACGGCATATGAACTTGGTTGGGTGACGGGCTATTGATCTTTGAATGTGAATGTCACCGCGTTGTTCAGTTCGCAGGAGAGTTGGCGTTAGTATAGGTTCACTGAGTGCCACGGAGTTGACAGTGAATGGTGACGGTGAAGGTGGTTGTAGAGAGACGTCTGGCCTGGACAGGGTATCTGCAATGAAGTTCTGTTTGCCCTTGACGTGAAAGACGTCAAATTGCCATTCGCTTAGACGAGAAAGCTGTCTTTCCACTCTGGCAAGGTACTTGGCGATAGATGAAGTTGCGTTTCGAAGTGCGCTAACTAGTAGTGCATGATCTGTGAAAACAACAAATCTGCTACTGCCAATGATGCTGATAAAATGGCGCACTGCGTCGTGGATGGCGAGAAGTTCTCGGTCGAAAGTGTCGTACCTCGTTTCTACTGGTTGGAGAGTACGCGAGTAGAAACTGATAGGCTTCCGAACTCCATCGATCTCTTGTTCCAAAGTGGCTTCGATAGCGAATTCAGAAGCATCTGTCGTGAGTAGAAATGGCTTTTCGAAATCTGGATGCGTTAGCATTATGGCATTTGCTAACGAGTTGATGGCAAGACGAAGTAATTACTCGTCTTCGGATTACCAAGCAATGATGGAATTCTTGCTAAGTCCTTTTCTGTTCCGCAGGTGCCTGCACAAAGGATAAAGTTGTTTTGAAAGGCCTGGAAGGAACTTGCGATATTAGTTTAGTACTCCCATGATTTTCTGCAACTCGCTCACAGTCCTTGGTGACTTGATATTCTTGATTTAATTCGTCTTTGACGGCAACGGTTGAATACCTTGGGCCGTGATACGATGCCCTAAGAAGTCCACGGATATAGTTGCAATCTGCGTCTTGTCACAGTTGATCTTAAGTCCGTGGTTGGATAAGCGTGAGAGGACATTTCGTAGATGTTTCGCATGAGATTCTAGATCTGGACTGAATACCATAATGTCATCGAGATATGACATACAATAAACAGAGTCGTCACGAAGTATATTGTTAATGAATCTTTGAAATGTCAGTGTATCACACTTAAGTACAAAAGGCATGCAAAAATATTCAAAAGGCCAAATGGAGTGATGACTGCAGTTTTCTCGATATCCTCTGGTGCTACCCGGATGTGATGGTACGCTTGTCTGAGGTCAATCACTGAGAAGAAATTGCTGCCGTTGAGTTTTTCAAGTAAAGTGTTGATATTTGGAATAGGATATGCATCAGATTTTGTCACTGAATTTAGCTTACGGTAGTCTCCACAGGCTCTGTACGATCCGTTTGATTTAGAGACTAAGTGCAGTGGTGACGCCCATGAACTTTTCGATGGTCTGATGATTCCCTCTTCCAAAAGCCTTGAGAATTCTTCTTGGGCAGCTTTCAGCTTAGCAGGGGCCAGTGGTCGCTTCTTGATTGCAATAGGTTGTCCTTCTGTGACGATATGATGCATCGTGTTGGAGACTCGTAGCTCTGACTTGTTAAGATCGAAATCGATTTGTATTTTCGAAGAGCTACTGATATCTCTGCTGAATGATGCACTGGGGTTGGCTGAATGACCTGTAACTCCAAACGCTCGGAGGCAAGTGTCCAAAAGCTTTGTTCAAGTCCGGTGGAGGGGTCGATGATCTTTTGATTGGCAAGATCAACAATGAGCCGAAATTTTAGAAGGAAATCAAGGCCTATTATATTATGTGAGACCTTGGCAATGATGAAGTTGTGGGAAAATTCACGTCGTAAACCTATGTTGAGTGTGCGGTACCGGCAGCCATATGTTGGTATGGGCTCGCCTGTAGCTGTTGCGAGAAGAACGCCTAGCGACATCTCGGCCATTGAATCACCCTTGAGAACTGAGACTGCCGCACCTGTGTCTACGATGAACTCTTCGCCAGTTTTGAAATCAAGAAGGTGCAGAAGTTCGTTGGGCTGTTTGGCCGGGTCATGCAAACAAGTAGGCTGGTGATTGCGACCGGCATTGTCTATTTGGTTCTCTATGTGAAAAATTCGGCGTGGACGAAAAGAGTCAACAGGGATGTCGGATTGTAGTTGGCTTCTTCCCTGTAGCGCCGTTGATGCCGTTGATGTGCAGAAAGTACGGTCTTCTACTTCCTGCGCCAGACGTTTCCCGATACTGATGCACCCTTGTGCCTGCGGTCTGTTGTCCTTTCCGTCAGCTGTGGAAATTGACACTCATTCGGAAATTCTTCGGAACGACAAAGACAAACTTGGCAAGCATAAAAAAACTTCTGGTGGTTATAACACCAGTTCTTTGGGGCATATTTATTAAAGGATTGCGGAGATCTCGATCGCCGCCTACCGTTATAATTGGGCTTAGGTACGAATTTGGGTCGAGCATTCACTTGATTTAGCTCGGATTTGGTAATGGCCAATCCTTCTAGAACTTTAGCCATGTTCGCCACTGTTCTCTCTAAAGAGGAGATTCTATCATCTTGCGGGGGTGAAGAAAAGGATGATGGATTCACTTTGGGTTCCAAAACCCTATATTCTAACTCACATCTCTCAGATAAGATATTTATAGAAAGAGTGTTGGGGAGCTGTCGGGCAAAGATTTTTAATGTTTCTGGAAAATTGTTAATAAAAACAACCTTAGCCTCATGGTCAGAAATGTTGGTTTTATACCAACGTTTCCGTAATTCCCTCAGTATTTCGATGGAGTCAAGATTTGGCATATCTAACTGCGCATATTTGTTTATTATCTGCTCAGTTTCTGTGGGCCCAAGCAAGGATTCTACTTCTTTTTGTAGACCCAAAATTGGATTAGGCAGCTTTCTAGTGGCCTCAAGCTTAGGATAAATCCGTCGCTGCAATTCAGAAGGTAGTTTAGCAAAAACCTTCGACAGTTTTTGATGACTGTCATAATCAGGAAACAGGGAGAAAGCGGAGTCTACGCGCATAAAGAATAGTTCACTATCTCCATCCCAAACAGGAACATCAATATCTAAAATTGGACCTGACATTCTAATAATCTTACGGGATCTTAAAAGCATAAATTTATAAGCAATATGAAAATATATAAATATACTTTAACGAAACGCTTACCCACAAAAAGCTTCCACAGGTGTATGAGCGCAGAACAAAAGCACGTCACAGTAAATTCTTCCAAAAATCCGCAATTGAGCCTGTCGAGTACGTACGGTGCCGTTTTGTACGTAGGAAAGATGAACAGAGGCCCCGTTGGCCTTTGATGCCAATGTATTATTATTATATCCCCCAAAAAACAATTCAACACAAATCCACGAATATACACCCAACAAAATTCCCAGAAGACCACGATTAGGGTAAAGAAAAAAAACGCAAATGTTAATCGATTTTTATCCGAAATAAATGAAAAAGGAAGTCAATTTTATTTATACCGAAAAAAATCAGAACAATAATCAATATCCTGGCGCGGTCGCCAATTTTGTAAACGCCCCGGCTTCAAGGAAATGCCGTACGACGTTACAAACTCGGTTAAGGTGCTCTGAATAGAGATTAGTTACTGATAGGGGGCCCTTAAGAGGGCCTGGTAATGCGTTCTCATGAATTATTCAGAGTGTGAAGATGTCCTAGAGCCTTGGGTGGACTCTGATTGTTGTCGCTCCCGTGGTTAAGTTGTAATCACGATGTGGATAACGTCGTTCAGGTTCTGCAATTAATTGGCTCGTCTCGCTGGTTGTACCGCAACAAGATGAGTCACGGATGTAGCCAATTGTTGGTGAAACTATCAAATCACCAGCGTAGGTATTGACAGCCGACAGAACGCACGCGCGTGACGTAAGGTAGAATGCAAATGCCCAACTAACTTGCATGGTAAATTGCCGTGTTTAAATAGCATGCCATGCCTACTTGCACACTATTGGTTAAACGGCAAGTTGCGCTTTTTTCTCATTGGTGCAACGTAAATAAAATTGAATTTAATTTATGCAATATGTCGGCCATTAATTTGTGTCGTTACAGTATGTGTTGTGATGTGTACACACACCGAAACAAATTACAGTGATGTTACAAAATATACTGAGGACTCACAAGCTGAGCGTTCAAAATGTCTGTGCGTGTGTATTCTCTTTTGTTTTTGATTGAGAAATAATCAGTTACTGCACGTGTACACATATCCAAGTGAAATTACCGTCATCTAACAATATCTGACTGTTCACAAGATAAGCTTACATCACGCCGGTGTGTGAGAGATTCATATAAATAGCTGCATGTGTATCACTCATGTAGGTGAAACGAAAGCGATAAATTTCAATTCCTCTTTGCACACGCCAGACCTATTTTCATCCATTCATCATTATTCCCAGCCATACAAAAGTTAAAATTGACTGATAATTCACTGCCATTTAAGCACAAGAAATGAAAAATATATAAATAACAACAGAAATATTATTTTGGACAAATTATTAGTGAGACTTAGAAGAAAGACAGAATACTTTCTTACTATGAGTAAATTTATCAGGATAACACACATAAGTGAGGCTAACTAAACCTCTCCACTACACCAGTATGACCAAGTTAGCATTAGGGCAAAACAACATCAGCAATAGAGCTTCCTTGCGACTTTCACTGTGTCACGTTATAAATAAACCAAACCTTGCAGCTACCTTAGGCCTACTAAGAAAAGAAAGTTGCAAAGAAGATTCTGGAAAACACCTGCAATAAGATCGCCACTGAGCTCGATTCGATGCCATATCGCGCAATTTCTAATTCAGAACTATGATGCCCACATGGACCCCGTCCTGGCCGACGAGTGTGTCAAATACCACTCAATTTTGGGGTAAGTGGTTTCATATGTTTCTGCCATGTCACAATCTGCTCACCTTGTTTCTTACACCAATCTGGCACTAGATGAGCGAACAGAGCTCGACTGGGAAATCAAATTGAGGAGATACGCAAAAAATACATATATGGATGTCAGCGTTGGTTAATCCTTGTTAGCAACCATCGTTTGCTTTGCTTCATAAACAACTATAGTCGAATGCCTGTAATCATCAACTCTAAGGGGCTAAGTCTCACAATCATATAATCCACCTGTGTGTGCAGATGCATTGTAAACACGGCCATTGAGGCAGAGTGAACTATTCGCATTTTTCCACAAATGGCGAAGATCCGAGAAAGCTACTCTAGGTTTCGCGATTCTTATAATCACCTCGTCAGACATATTGACTTCGTCTTTGTTAGAGATCTCAATGTATATAAATCTATCAAAAATATGTAGATCTTCATACTGCAATCGCAGTGTTGGAGTGAGTGATGGGTAATCCTGTAAAATAATCGTACATGTAGAGGATGCGAATTTCATACCGAGAGATGGATCAACGTCTGCTATTCTATTCAAGGTGGCCAGGGCAGAATCTTGATTGTCGAATAATAGTACGATATCGTCTGCATAGTCATGATCGAATCGCTTGCAGCTGAATTAATTTGTAAATAGGTTCGCAAAAACTAATACATACTTGAATAACTATATATAACACAGTTTGAACCAAATTTACAATCTGAATTTGCAATTGTCTACATGTTTGTGGATTGTGCCATATCTTGAAATAAGGTTTATCTTCTGGTATCAACTGAATTAATTTGTAACTAGGTTCGCAACAACTAATAAATACTTGAATAACTATATTTAACACAGTTTGAACCCAATTTACAATCTGAATTTGCAATTTTCTACTTGTTTTTGGAATGTGCCATATCTTGAAATAAGGGTTATCCTTCTGGTCACAACTGAACTAATTTGTAACTAGGTTCGCAACACCTAATACATACTTGAATAACTATATTTAACACAGTTTGAACCAAATTTACTATCTGAATTTGAAATTGTCTACTTGTTTGTGGAATGTGCCACATCATGAAAAAAATTTCCCAAATAAGAAGCCAAAATTTAATATGTGCAATGGTCTATCGGACTTCTATTTTGATCACTCATGGTTTGTTTTCGGACGAGTGTTTCTGATTTATGGGTCTCCCTATCCTGAAAGTGGAGGCCATATTAGTTAAGTCATTTACATTGAGTGTTTAAAACCAATAGTTAACGCATGCAATTGATAAATTATTATTCAGCCACTCTGGTCTAAATTAGTTAGATGAAAGCAAAAGTTATGAAAATGCACACACACATACATGTAACACGCGAATATATAATGAAAGCTCAGTCTGAAGTATAAATATTATGGCTAGAGGAAATAACGCGCTTGTTTCATTTGTTTTGTTTGTTAAACTTGTGAAGCGAAATGCAACTGATGAAGGCCTACGGTAAGTTTGGCCGAAATATCTTATCAAAGGAAAACTACTTGAACAATGAAAACTGCGTTAGTCAAAACGCAGATCAGGTAATTTCAATAAATCCAGGTCCGCAAAATCAAAACGTCTTTCAGGAAGCCAATATGTTCGGAAGAAATTTGAAAACATCGTATATAACAACGTCATGGTACTACCGGACTCTATTTTAATTACGAAAATTAAATCAATAGCTTTGAAATAAAAAATATGGTCCGTTTAAAAACAATCCCATACACTAAGCACAATACTCCCTAATCAAAAAGAAAAGATTTTACCCTTGGAAACATCAGGAGTGTATGAAATCCCTGGCAATTATTGTAGCCTCATGTATGATGGTGAGACAATGCGTCCAAACATGGAACAAAGAAGAGTACATAAAACTGCATGTAAGTATGGACATAGTGCTAAATATGATCTTGCTCGTCATTAAGTGGAGACTGGACACACTATTAACTTGGATGATTGCAAACGCATAGAAATATGTAGTCGTAATAGGGTGACGAGATTGATTAGGGAATCTATCGAAAATAAATCTAGAGACAATATCATCAAAGGAACAGTTGTTGAAAAATCGTTGTGTTCGATGTGGAATATCGCATTCGCTAATGTCACGATAAGACGATTGCATGAATTGGAAACTGAAGCTTGCTACAGTAAAAGATTAAGGAAATCGGATTAAGATTGACTTATTAGTGAGCTTTTTATTCAATTAGTATATAATCAACGATTGAGAATATAGTCTTCCAAAATTTCACGTCTTACTGCTAATTTGATGTTAAAACTTTTGGTGATTAGAATGCTTATTTTTGTCTTGCAAGCCCACCCCACCTATTGAGATCATTCTAATAATACGGATAATTAGGCTGACGCGTGCAAGGGGTAAATTAATGTCTATTGATTGAAGTTTCATTTAGATTTACGTACACGTGTATCAATTATATTTAACTGAATCTTTTAAGCTATGTATACGCATTAACATTCGCATGCACATGCGTGACGTGCCTCTAGTTAATTTTATGACAATAACTGTTATTTACAAGTCTATCCTGAGTACAACCTGAATGGTTTGAATTTAAAATTAACACGTGCATTGGTCACTCGGATTTCTAATATTATCACTCAAAATGTTTTGATTTTATGACGAATTTTTTTGAATTATTGGTCTTCCCTCACCAGAAAATGTGAGGCCAATCTCAATTACGTCATTTTACACGGAGTGTATTAAACAAATAGTCAAATGCATGCAAATGGTAAATTCTTATTCAGCTAATCTAGTCTCACTTATATGAACAGAACAGTTAAGGAAATGCACATACACACAGGTGACACGCGAAATAACAAGCTGAAGTGTAAATATTATTGCCGGGGGAAATACCTCGCTTGCTTTATTAGTTTGTTTTTTTAAACTGGTGAAATGGAACAACTGAAGAAGGTTGGCAATAGAGGCAGCCTAAATATTGTTTTAAAGAAAGGAAACTACTGGAAAAAGAACAACTGCGTTAGACCAAAACGCAGATCAGGTAATTTCGATAAATCCAGTTTCGCAAAAATATTTCGTTTAACTTCGTCAATATTTCGTTCGATAATGTTACCTAAGATTGCTGAGCCTGAGGTTTTAGTAGCGCAGCTAAAGCGAGTGATTGCCTGTCACTGTCGATGTATAGCATTTCAGGTGCCTAGCTGACTGAGTGACAAACTGGTTAATTATTTCCATGCAGTATTGATCAGGTTCATTTAAATGCCCACTGTGTAATTGCTTTGATTACATGGTTATTTTATTATTTCCCAGTGATATAAATAGAACACACACACACATATATATATATATATATATATATATATATATATATATATATAAATTTAAAAACTAAGAGGTAAAACGCTATACTACAGCAGAAGTAGAATATTTTATAACAAAAATTCTAAACAGAATTATTTCGAAAGACAAAACGAAACAAGAAACCGAAATAGAATGCAAAAATGGTTTATTATGGAATGTAACAGTTAAAAGCCAGTAAGTTCAAAACAAGCGATCTTATATTGACAGCCTAAAGTTTACAAAATAACCAGTCTTTCCCCTTTCAGAACAATATTATCTATAGTGAATTCTCCACATCACGGGGCAGCCAGATTATGAAACCTATGATGAAAGAAAGAATGGATCAGGTGGGACAGGATAGCTTTCAAGGATACTGCACCGTCCGATTATCCCACATTCCTCATCCAAATATATAGTGGGTATAGGTCGTAATACCCGCTCCTTCTGATGAGTCGCCTGGAATCAATAAACGAATGCTCACTTGAGATTATACCTTTTGCTAATGCTGACTTTGGTTTATCCTTCTGGTCCAATTTGAATCCGTGTTATTGTCGGTTTCGACACCAATCCAGGTCGGTGCAGCTCGAGAAACAGAGTTAATGGCAATTGGTATCTAGACGAATGCAATTGTGGCAAAGAGATCACACACAGAAAATATATTTATCATAATTACTTTTCTCCAGAGTTGTCGTAAGACTTCCTATTTCTCATAGACTTGCAATGTAAACGATAATTCTTGTTAGCAAAACATGATCTTCCCAAAGGAACAGATAGGCGAAAATCCAAACGCAACAACTGCGCAAACAGTGACTAAATGTTTCTAGGACCTTCGCATCTGCACTCATTGGTAACACAATTTAAAACCTCTGTCTTTGTCACTCGAGTGAGGTAATATTAAAACCTAAGCACCACTGCGTTATTGGAAAAATGTATATTTTCAATAAATTAGATCAAATAAATAAAATTGATAAATAAATAACGCTCAAAATAACAATTTAAAAAAATTATTTCGATCAATTTTAAATAAAATAGAAACTCGTGCATTTTTCAAAATAGATAATTTAAATTGCACAGATACGTAAATATTCTGCATAAACAGATAAGCATTTCATTTCATAAAATAGGAATGCAAATCACTTTAAATTAAAAATTAAATTAATATTGTTTAGCCTATTAATCCACCTTAGATCTCCAGCGCAATTTGTTTCAGAGGAGCCCAAAATTGATTTGTAAATTGTTCTTCATTTAACACTGCTTGCAGCTGGCTCCACGAGCAGTTTTTTCCCAGATGTTGCCTACTTATTCTTGAGGTTATGACGCGACGTTATCAAGTGAAAAATATCGTTAGGTCCGGCTGCCGAAGCGTTGGTCCACTATGTGAAGATGTTTAAACCTTCCGCTGGAACTCTCTCAGTGACCGATTAACTAGACTGAATAATCGGAAAGAACTTAATAGAATTTTCCAAAAGTGACGCTCGAACTGAGTACAATTTCTTCACAGATTTTCACTGATTCACTACGTCACTCCTGACAAGCTCTAAACGCAATTTTCAGGATTTAACACCCGATTTTTTGGTTATCCTTTCCATCAGGTAGAGTGCAGGTCGTAGGAAATTCTCGAAAGTACTTGAGGAGATCCCAAGGAGGACACAAATGGTCTAATTAATGAATTTATGTTGCTACTTTATGTAATGTTTAGTCTATACTGGCACTATATATAATAATGTATAAGTTAAATTGATTACTCAGAGATATAATAACATCCTTTAAAAATGTAACTAGCAATAAGAAATGTTTCTCATAGAAATAGGACGACCTAATTTCTAATATCACATTGAAAATATTTCTCTCCTACGTACAAACTGTGCCAAACACCGATTTGTGATTTAGTCTGACGCCCATCTCGTCATTTTTTTGACAGTGCCACAGTTGAATACTGTGTACGCCGATTTGTGATTTTGTGAATGCAGTTAGACATGCCAAACCTTGACCCCATTGAGATTTTAAGGCAATTGTGGAAACGTTGGTATAAAACCAATAATTCTGATCACGAGGCTAAGGTGGTTTTTATTAACAACCTTCCACAATCATTAAAGCTGCTCGCCGGAAAGCTTGTCAACTCTCTCTCTCTCTCAATAGATGACTTATCATAGAGATGCGAGTTAGAATTTAGTGTTTTGGAACCTAAGTTAAATTCGTCATCCTTTTTTCGTTCCGCACAGGATGGTAGGATCACCTCTTTAGAAAGGACAATAGCGAACACGGTTAAAGTTATAGAAGGATTAGCCATAGGAAAATCTGAGCTGAATCAGGTGAGCGTCCGACACATTTTTCCATCCAAAACACGAAATAACAGTAGGCGGCGATCTAGATCCCCGCAATCTTTTAATAGATATTCCCCAAAGAACTGATGCTATAATCATCAGAAGATCTTTGTTCATGTCAAGTCTATCTCTGCCGTTTAGATGAATTCCAGAATGAATGTCAATTTCAGAAAACCGGCGCAGTGGAGCATCAGAATCGGGAAACATATGGCGAAGAAAGTAGAAGGCCGTATTTTTTACGCATCAACGATATTGAAAAGACTGTGATCATCACTCCATTTGACATTTTCGAATATATCTACATGCCTTTTTGATTTAAGTGTGCTACACAGACATTTCAAAGATTCATGGACAACATACTACACGAAGACGCCTCTTACTGTATGTCATATCTCGATGACATAATGGTTTTTAGTCCAGATTTAGAATCTCATGCCAAGCATTTACGAAATTTCCTCTCACACTTATCCAACCATGGACTCAAGATCAACTATGACAAGACGCAGATTGCAATTGCATCTGTGGACTTCCTAGGGCATCGTATCACACTACAAGGTATTCAAACTTTACCGTGGAAGGCAAATTCAATCAAGAATATCAAGCGACCGCAGACTGTTAATGATTTGCAGAAAATTCGGGAATCCTAAACTATACACTGACAGTGACAGGCAATAACTTGCTTTAGCCGCGCTACTACAACCTCAGCCTCATCACTCTAAGGTAGCATATTCGAACGAAATATTGACGAAGTTAAATGAAAAATTTTTTGCGAAACTGTGTGTGTGCATAACCGTAACTGTTATGTTCATCTACGTGAGACTAGAGTAGCAGAATAAGAATTTAACACTTGCATGCGTTAGATTATTTCTCGGTAACACTCCATATAAAATGACGTAACAGAGATTTCCCTCACATTTTCTGGTGGGTAGACACCAATAATTTAGAAACTCTCGTCATAAACGCATGCCATTTTATGTGATAAAATTAGAAATCCGAATGACATATGCACGTGTTAAATTTAAGTCCGAACCACTCAAGTTGTACTCAGGATAGACTTGTTAATAACAGCTATTGTTATAAAATTAACTTGGTGCACGTCACGCATGTGCATGTGTATGTGTATACATAGCTTAAAAGATTCAGTCAACTATAATTGATACACGTGTACCAACCTCTAAATGAAACTGCAATCAATAGACATTAATTAACTCCTAGCCCGGGTCAGACTAATTATTAATTCTAAACATTTGAACTGCTGTATTATTAGAATGATCTCAATAGGTAGGATGGGGTTGCAAGACAAAAAAATAAGCGTTCAAATAACTAAAAGTTTTAAAAACAAAAGAGTAGTAAGATGTGAAAATTTGGATTATTTTATTCTCAATCATTATTTAGCCACTAATTGAATAATAAACCCACTAATAAGTCAGTCTTAATCGGAACTTCTTTATCTTTTATTGCATCTAGCTTCTGTTTCCAATTTATGAAATAGTCTTTTCTTGTGATTAGATAATGCGGTATTCCAAATCGAACCCAACAATTTTTCAGCAGCTATTCCAATCATAATATTATTTCTAGATATATTTTCGATAGATACCCTAATCAATCTCGTCACCCTATTACGACTACATATTGCTATGAGTTTGCAATCATCCCAGTTAATAGTGCGTTTAGTCTCCACAACATGACGAGAAAGATCAGATTTAACAATATGTCAATATTTACATGCAGTTTTATGTTCACCTCTTCGTACCTTGTTTGCAGCATGGTCTCACCATTTTATACAATCCTGATGTTTCCAAGGGTGCAATCTTTTCTATTTGGTTAGGGAGTATAGTGCCTTGTGTATGCGATTATTTTTAAACGGTCATTCTTTTTTTGTTATAAAACTATTTATTTCATTTTCATAGTTAATATAGTGCTCGGTAATACCATGACCTTACAGAATAAAGTGAAGTGAGATCATTCGATTAGCTAAATTTTAGAAATTTACCATCTCATTATCACCATGGTTCGAGATCATGTCAACAAAGGTATTAGGTAGTTTTTGTTTCTGTGGAGTCTAATCTAAGAGATTATTTTCCAAGTAATGCATCTAGATATTTGCTACCTTTTTGTATAGATATTTAATTTTGAATATTCTTAGTGTTTCTTTATTGGTTTGTGGCTTCATCTCATTCGATTTGGTGGTTTTATTCTTGGTTATGTTCACTGCATGAAAAATTATTTTTCTGCAATTAGAGCATGTCTACTGCTTTGAAATTTAATTATTTATACTTGTCAAGGTAATGTTCGCGATTAAAAATTACACGAAAATTTAAATTTATAAACAAGTAAATTTAATTCCTACCATTTATAAGTAAATGCGATATTGCGTTTATGCATATAGCTTAGACAAATTATTCGAAACAAAGCTAAAGTTGAAGCAACTGTAATTTACATTGAAGTACATAAATCTGAAAATAAGTGAACACAAAAATAAATTATCTGGCCCTAATTGTACACAAAAACGTGTCTGTGTACACTGTCTTCAATTTTATTCCGAATATTTTGGCTTCCGGTTTTGGAAGTATCTATCAAGATGTGGCACACTAAAAACAAATTGACAATTGATATATTCAGATGGTAAATTTGGTTCAAAATGTGTTATTTATAGTTCTTGTCGTTTCTCTTAAGCATGATGATCAATTTTCTGGGTTACTTTGTATCATGTACGTGTGCATGGGTATATATATCTACACACATCGAAATGAAATTACAGTGATTTAATGACACATACTGCCGACTCACTAGATGAACGATCGGCATCTCTGTGCGCATCTGTTCTCGTTTAATTTGGCTCGTGAAATTATCATTTACTGCAAGCGTATACTCTATGGTCCTTTCTAACCTTGCTAATCAGTAAAGTTGGTATAATGTGTATTATGAATCCAATTAAAGTAGGCACATTAATAAATTTTGAAATTGCATTGATATTAAATCCACTCTCGTAAAAATCTTTGATTTTAACTTTTACTTTAAAACTTTTATTTTCTGCTAAGTGCATCCTATGTCAAATCACAACAAGAAGGACAGCACTGAGCAAAAAGATTCAACATTTTGTGTAGATATTTAATTTCGACTAATCTTCGATTTTCTTCGTTGGTCTGTGGCCTCATCTCATTCGATTTGGTTGTCTTATTCATATTCAGGTTTACTGCTTGACAATTTGTCTTCTGCAAGTAGTACATTTGAAGTGATTAAAAATTACACGAATAGTTATAGTCCTACACATTTATAAAAAAAAAGAAAATTTAAGCCTACCATATATCCAAAAATGTAAAGTAGGACTTATGCACATTAATTACATAAATTATTTGAATAAAAGGAAAAAACGAAGAACATGTAGTATACATGGAATAAATACAAATCTGCAAATAAATAAGTAAATGACAAAATTATCTGGCCCCTCTTGTACACAAAAGCTGTTCTCAAGATTCAGAAAAAATATGTCGGAAGTCTCCATTTTGAAGGAATGGCAAATCTCACAATCAGATTAACAATACACAGTGGCACGGTAAATTTAATTCGAACTGTTTAAGATAATCTTATTTACATCTCATAGGCATAATTGATATTTCACTGTGTAACTGTGTCTTGTGTGTGTTTATTTATGTGCTTGCATGTGTACACTCATTGAAATGAAACCACAGTGATTTTATAACACATACTGAGGACTCACAGGACGAGCGGTCAGAATTAGACGAACATTTGTTGCATGGGCGGTGATAATAATTATAATAATCAAGGTTGCGTTCTTCATACAATCACCTGATCCATTTATATTACATATGTCAGTAAAAACTAAGCCAATTCATTCTGAGCGTTGAGAATGTCTGTGCCTTTGTTTTTAATTGAGAAATTATCAGTTACTGCACATGTACACATATCCAAGCGAAATTACCATGATATTATGATATCTGACGGTTCACAAGGTAAGCGTACGCCACACCGGTGTGTGTGGGCGTATGTTTATAACTGAAATTTATTCAGTTTTATATAATTAGCTGAATGTGTATCACTCATTCAAGTGAAACGAAAGTGATAATTTTCAGTTCTTATTTGTACACGTAAACCAATTCAGATAATTTGTCAAATTTTATTGATGCTATAACTGTATTATAATAAGGAGCGCGAATTTTGTAGAATACAACAGAGGCGAAACGTGCGATTATTAATACGATAAAAATATTCTGTGGTGTTAACATGGTGGCAAAACCAATCTCATGTTTAATGCTCCATGACTAACAGAATAGGAGGGAAATAGTTCGTACTTCTTAAAGCCAATTAAAGGAATGTTCGCTGAAACTAAATCCATTCATCATTATTTCCAGCCATAAAAAGGTCAAAGGTGACAAATTCTTCAGTGCCATATTACCATAAGAAGTGAAAAAATATATTAATAACAACAGAAATAATATTTTGGATAAATTAATAGTGAGAGAGAGAGAAAAATTTATTATTGTGAGTAAATTTATCAGGATAACTCACAGAAATGAGGCTAAATAGACCTCTTCGTAACACCATTATTGCCAAGTTAGCATTAGGTCAAGGCAACATCAGGAATACAGCTTCCTTCGGGCTTTCACTGTATCACATCGTAAACAAACCAAACCTCGTAGCTAACTTGGCCCTGCTAAGGAAAGAAAGTTTAGAAGATGATTCAACTAGACATCTGCAATGAGATTTATGCACTTCAATGTAAATTACAGTTGCTTCAACTTTAGCTTTTTTTCGAATAATTTGTCTAAGCTATATGCATAAACGCAATATCGCATTTACTTATACATGGTAGAAATTAAATTTACTTGTTTATAAATTTAAATTTTCGTGTAATTTTTAATCGCGAACATTAGCTTGACATGTATAAATAAATAAATTTCAAAGCAGTAGACATGCTCTAATTGCAGAAAAATAATTTTTCATGCAGTGAACATAACCAAGAATAAAACAACCAAATCGAATGAGATGAAGTCACAAGCCACTAAAGAGACACTAAGAATATTCAAAATTCAAAAATTTATAAATGAGTAACACTATTTTTTCGTGTAATTTTTGATCGCGTACATTAGCTTGACATGTATAAATAATTAAATTTCAAAGCAGTAGACATGCCCTAATTGCAGAAAAATAATTTTCTATGCAGTGAACATAACCAAGAATAAAACAACCAAATCGAATGAGATGAAGCCACAAACCAATAAAGAAACACTAAGAATATTCAAAATTAAATGTCTATACAAAAAAGGTAGCAAATATCTAGATGCATTACTTGGAAAATAATCTTTTAGATTAAACTCCACAGAAACAAAAACTATCAAATACCTTGGTTGACATGATCTCGAACCATGGTGATAATGAGTTGGTAAATTTCTTAAATTTAGCTAATCGAATGAGCTAACTTCACTTTATTCTGTAAGGTCATGGTATTACCGAGCACTATATTAACTATGAAAATGAAATAAATAGTTTTATAACAAAAAATAATGACCGTTTATAAACAATCCCATACACTAGGCACAATACTTCCTAACCAAATTGAAAAGATTGAACCCTTGGAAACATCAGGATTGTATGAAATGGTGAGACCATGCGTCCAAACAAGGTAAGAAGAGGTAAACATAAAACTGCATGTAAATATTGACATATTGTTAAATCTGATCTTTCTCGTCATGTTGTGAAGACAAAACGCACTATTAACTGGGATGATTGCAAACTCAGAGCAATATATATTCCTAATAGGTTGACGAAATTGATTAGGGTATCTATCGAAAATAAATCTAGAAATAATATTATGAATGGAATAGCTGCTGAAAAATTGTTGGGTTCGATTTGGAATACCGCATTATCTAATAGCAAGAAAAGACTATTTCATAAATTGGAAACAGAAGCTAGATGCAGTAAAAGATAAGGAAGTTCCGATTAAGATTGACTTATTAGTGGGTTTATTATTCAATTAGTGGCTAAATAATGATTAAGAATATAGTAATCCAAATTTTCACCTCTTACTACTCTTTTGAATGTTGACTCACACTGTTGCTTATATTTTTATATATGTTTTTAAACATATTGACATGTATTTTATATATTGATATAAGGTGTGACTAACGTAATAAATTGAATAATAAAAATAGAAAATATTCATGTTTAACAATTAGCAATGGTACTTCTTCAAATATATATATATATATATATATATATATATATATATATATATATATATATATATAAAGATGTTACGATATTATATTTAGATATATATGTATATAGGTAAAATGAATTATTTTAGTCATATGAGCAAATATTCTTATGCAATTATTTCTAAGATTTAATTACCATCGCATTGTGCTTACGATTAGTTTTTGAAAAACGTTAGTTGTCCATACTATCTCTACCTCTCTCCCTTTAATCTTTCACCTAAGCGTCGCTGTGACATTCACTCTCCATCCATCTAAATAAATTGCTGCTCCATATTTGAAATAATTTGTTACTATGTGCGCAATACCTTATACACCATTGTATACATTAGAGCTCCCGGCTTTAAATAAAATACAGTATATGACAGTCAAGGTTTGAGTTTTATCATTTTTGAATTTTGATTACCGTGACATAGTAGCAATACAGTTATAACAAATAAGAAAAGTTTCGTTACTGTCTCTCTGCATGCAAGATGAGATTATGTATACCGGGAATTTGAGATAGCTGAGGTAAGGATTGGTCTGCTAATTACAAATATTTATATATTGAGTTTAGTTACTGAGACAAATTCTATGATTAAAACTAGTGTTGAGTCAAAAGAAAAAATATATAAATAGAATGGTTTTGGAACGAGGTTACCACATTTGCTTAAATCTGCTATTGTGATTAAAGTACTGTGTATAGTGGCCTGAGGATGGTGCTGGAAAGTAGGCACCGAAAGGTCGCCAGTAAACAAAGATGTGATAGAACGGCATTTCCATTGGAACGAATTATAATCCAACCCGATCAAAGACAAAACAAAATTGAAAATTTTGATAAATCGGATCTTTGTGAAACTGACAGTGCAGAGCTATTACCCGCGTACGCAAAACGCGGCATTGGAATACTACTCTTTTGCTTTTAAAACTTTTAGTGATTTGAACGCTTATTTTTGTTTCTTGCAACCCCATCCTACCTATTGAGATCATTCTAAAAATGCAGCAGTTCAAATGTTTAGAATTAATAATTAGTCTGACCCGGGCTAGGAGTAAATTAATGTCTATTGATTGCAGTTTCATTTGGAGGTACGTACTCGTGTATCAATTATAGTTGACTGAATCTTTTAAGCTATGTATACACATACACATGCACATGCGTGACATGCACCAAGTTCATTTTATAACAATAGCTGTTATTAACAAGCCTATCCTGAGTACAACTTGAGTGGTTCGGACTTAAATTTAACACGTGCATATGTCATTCGGATTTCTAATTTTATCACACAAAATGGCATGCGTTTATGACGAGAGTTTCTAACTTATTGGTTTCCTCACACCGGAAAATGTGAGGGAAATCTCTGTTACGTCATTTTACATGGAGTGTACAAAACAAATAGTCTAACGCATGCAAGTGTTAAATTCTTATTCTGCTACTCTAGTCTCACTTAGATTAACATAACAGTTACGGATATGCACACACACAGTTTCGCAAAAAAATTTTTTTATTTTACTTCGTCAATATTTCGTTCGAATATGCTACCTTAGAGTGGTGAGGCTGAGGTTGTAGTAGCGCGGCTAAAGCAAGTCATTGCCTGTCACTGTCGGTGTATAGTATTTCAGGTGCCTATCTGACTGAGTGACAGACTATTTAATTATTTTCGTGCAATATTTATCAGGTTCATTTAAACACCCTCTGTGTAATTGCTTTGATTATACCCGTAAACGTCCAACTTCAAGTAAATGTCAAACGACGTTACAAACAAGTTAGGTGCTGTGTAGGTTGAGAAAATGTAATATTGGTGGTCCTTATTAGGGCCTGAATTTCGTTCTCTGGAACATGCCGAGAAAGTTAGATAGTTTAGCAGCGTCTAGAAGTACTCCTAAACACTTGAGGCTAGCTCTGGTTGACTGGCTTGTGTTTCTTTGTTGGGGCGCTGAAATCAGAGGGCAAGTGATCTTTGAATGTGAGTGTCCACGCGCTATTCTGTTCGCAGGAGGGATGGTGTTAGTACAGGTTCCTTGGGAGTCACGGAGTTGACTGTGAATAGCGACGGCGAAGGTGGTTGTAGCGAGAGGTCTGACCTAGAAAGTGCATCTGCAATGAAGTTCTCTTAGCCCTTGGCATGAATGATGTCGAAGTGCCATTCGTTCAGACTAAACAGCTGTCTTTCCACTCTGGCAGTGTACTTGGCGACAATTGAAGTTGTGTTTTGAATTGCGCTAACTAATGGTGCATGATCTGTGTAAACACCAAATCTGCTGCTGCCAATGGTACTGATAAATGGCGTACTGCGTCGTGGATGGCGAGGAATTCACAACCGAAAGTGTCGTATCTTGATTCTACTCGTTGGAGAGTACGCGAGTAAAATCTGATAGGCGTACGAAATCCGTCGATCTCTTGCTCCAAAGTGGCTGCAATGACGAACTCAGAAGCATTTCTCGTAACTAGAAATGGTAGTTGAAAATCTGGATGTGTTAGCATTATAGCATTTGCTAACGAGTTGATGGATAGTCGAAAAAATTCCTCGTCTCAAGATAACCAAGAAATGATTGAGCTCTTGCTAAGTTATCTTCAATTCCGCAGGTGCCTACACAACGGATAAAGTTGTCTTGAAAGGCCGGGAAGGAATTTGCGACAGCAGTTTAGGATTCCTAAAATTTTATGCAATTCACAAACAGTCTTCGGTCGCTTGATATTCTTGATTGAATTTGCCTTCCACGGCAAAGGTTCAACACCTTGTGGTGTGATACGATGCCCTAGGAAGTCCACGGATGCAATTGCAATCTGCGTCTTGTCAAAGTTGATCTTGAGTCCATGGTTGAGTAAATTTCGTAAATGCTTGGCATGAAATTCTAAGTCTGGACTAAAAACCATTATGTCATCGAGATATGACACACTGTAAGCGGCGTCTTCGTGAAGTATGTTGTCCATGAATCTTTGAAATGTCTGTGTAGCACACTTAAATCAAAAAGGCATGTAGATATATTCGAAAATGTCAAATGGAGTGATGATCACAGTCTTTTAAATATCGTTGATGCGTAGAAAATACGGTCTTCAATTATCTGCGCCATATGTTTCCCGATTCTGATGCTCCACTGCGCCGGTTTTCAGAAATTGACGTTCATTCTGGATAGACTTCACATGAACAAAGATCTTCTGTTGATTATAGCATCAGTTCTTTGGGGCATACCTATTAAAAGTTTGCGGGGATCTAGATCGCCGCCTACTGTTATTTCGTGTTTTCGATGAAAAAATGGGTAGTAAGCTCGCTTAATTCAGCTCGGATTTTCCTATGGCTAATCCTTCTAGAACTTTAGCCGTGTTCGCTTTTGTCCTTTCTAAAGAGGTTATCCTACCATCCTGTGCGGAAGGACAAAAGGATGACGAATTTAGCTTAGGTTCCAAAACCCTAAATTCTAACTCTCATCTCAATTATAAGTCATCTATTGAGAGAGAGGAAGTTAACAAGCTCTCCGGCGAGCAGCTTTAATGATGTGGAAGATTGTTAATAAAAGCCACCTTAGCCTCTTGATCAGAGTTATTGGTTTTATACCAACGTTTCCACAATTGCCTTAAAATCTCAATGGGGTCAAGGCTTGGCATGACTAACTGCGCATATTTGATTATTATCTGCTCAGTTTCAGTGTGACCCAGCAAGGATTCTGCTTCATTTTGGAGGCCCAAAATGAGATTGGGTAGTTTGCTAATGGCCTCATGCTTCGATAAATCCGTAGATAGCTTAGCAAAAAACGATGACAGTTTTTGACGACAGTAATAATCTGGAAACGGGGAGAAAGCAGAGTCTACGCGCATAAAGAAGAACTCGCAATCTCCATCGCATACAGCAACATCAATATCTAAAATTGGACCTGAAATTCTAACAATCTTACAGAGTCTTAAAAGCATAAATTTATAAGCAAAATGAAATTGTAAAGAAAGACGTGAAACGAAACGCTTACCAAAATCTTCTTCCACAGTTGAAACTGGCGGGATGAGCTTCGATGCACGCTGAAAACTGACAAAATCTGTGCCTTCACGAAATCACAAATCGGCGTCCAAAATATTCAACTGTGGCACTGTCAAAAAATGACAAGATGGGCGTCAGACTAAATCAAAAATCGGTGTTTGGGACAGTTTTTACATAGGTGCGAAATATTTTCTATGTGATAGGCCATTTATTAGAAATTATATCGTACTATTTCTATGAGAAAAATTACTTATTGCTAGATACATTTTTAAAGGAATATTATATCTCTGAGTAATCAATTTAAATTATACATTATTAGATATAATGCCAGGAAAGGATAACCAAAAAATCTGGTGTTAAATCCTGAAAATTGCGTTTAGAGCTTGGCAGGAGTGACGTAGTGAATCTGTGTAAGTCTGTGAAGAAAATGTACCCAGTTCGAGCGTCACTTTTCGCAAATTCTATTAAGGTCTTGCCGATAATTCAGTCTAGTTAACCGGCCACTGAGAGTGTTCCATCGGAAGGTTTAAACATCTTCACATAGTGGACCAACGCTTCGGCAGCCGGACCTAACTTATCACGATATTTGTCACTCGATAACGTCGCGCCATAACCTCAAAAATCAGTAGGCAACATCTGGGAAAATACTGTTTGTGGAGCCAGCTGCAAGCAGTGGTAAGTGAAGAACAATTTCCAATCCTTTTGTAGAGGCTCCTAAACTATTGGTGTCTGAGAACCCCATAGATGCCAGATCGTGTTCAGTCCAAATATGTGCAATAGAATCTGATAAGCCTGTATTTTCATTCATATCTGACATGTCTTGTGCTAACTTGCTAGCGTCCTCAAATTTAAGATGAGATTCCATGTCGATCGAATTTAGTTAATAACTTGACACTTAATGTTAGGCAATCGGAATGTGAAACCTTTCACGATAAAAAATACTTGAACAAATAATCTGCAAAGAAACGAACACGAAAGAACAGAATTATTAAATTAGCAGTTCCAGAACATCCCCAAATACGTGCATAAATAAAAATAGAAGACAGTGTTAACAGTTGTATATTGTACAAATCGAGTAAACATTAAATGAAGAAAATGAAATAAATGCAGAAAGCCGAGGAAGTTACAACCGGTCAAGGACAGTAATGCTCGAAAACTTAAAATGGCGCACAATTCAAAGTCTTTATACAGTGAAGTATTTAAACAAAGAAAGTTCTGGAAAATAAATGAATAATTCTTTTTAAATAAAATTCGTTTCAATAAGCCAAGGTGGTTTAAATTCATCAGTTAATGTCACTTTAATTTTGGCGGAGGAATTATCTTCCTCCACACTTTTTGGGCTCTTCTGAAACAAATTGCGCAGGAGATTTATATTGGCCTAATACGTTAAACAATATTAATTTTATTCTTAATTGAAAGAAATCTGCTTTCCTATTTTATTGTTGTAAATTTAAAATGAAATGTTTATCTGTTTATGGAGAATATTTACGTAACTGTGCAATTTAAATTATCCGTTTTGACAAATGCACGAGTTTCCATTTTGTAAACTGACCGATATAATTTAATACTATTATTTTATCATTTATCTTCTATTCGAATTTTTTTAAATTGTTATTTTGAGCGTTATTTATATACCAATTTTATTTATTTTAACTATTTTATTGAAAATATATATTTTTCCAATAACGCAGGGGTGCTTAGAGTTTAATATTTCCTCACCCGAGTGACAAAGACAGAGGTTTTAACTTGTCTTACCAAAGAGTGCACATGCGAAGGTCCTAGAAACATTTAGTCACTGTTTGCGCAGTTGTTGCGTTTGGATTTGCGGCTATCTGTTCCTTTGGGAAGATCATGTTTTGCTAACAAGAATTATCGTTTACATTGCAAGTTTATGAGAAATAGGAAATCCTACGAAAACTCTGCAGAAAAGTACTTTTGATAAATATATTTTCTGTGTGTGATCTCCTTGCCACAATTGCATTCGTCTAGATGCCATATGCCATTAGCTCCGTTGCTCGAGCAGCACCGATCTGGATTGGTGTTGAAACCGACAATAACACGGATTCAAATTGGACCAGAAGGATAAACCAAAGTCAGCATTAGCGAAAGGTATAATCTCAAGTGAACATTCGTTTCTTGATTCCTGGCGACTCATTAGAAGGAGCGGGTATTACGTCCTATACCCACTATATATTTGGATGAGGAATGTGGAATAATCGGACGGTTCAGTATCCTTGAAAGCTATCCTGTCCCACCTGATCCATTCTTTCTTCCATCATAGGTTTTATAATCTGGCTGCCCCGTGCTGTGGAGAATTCACCATAGATAATATTGTTCTGAAAGGTGAAAGACGGGTTATTTTGTGAAATTTAGGCTGTCAATATTAGATCGCTTGTGTTGAACTTAATGACTTTTAATATTTACATCCCATAATATACACATTTTATACTCTATTTCGATTTTTTTTCGTTTTGACTTTCGAAATAATTCTATTTAGAATTTCGTTATAAAATATTCTACATCTGCTGTAAAATAGCGTTTTACCTCTTAGTTTTTAAATTTTCTGTTGTAATTAAGAATTTGTAACATAGCTTGACTATTTTCAGTAGAATTCTTTATTATTTTTTATTATTAAATAATATTTCTACCAGCATCTACGGTCATTATTCTTGTTAGTTAATATATTCGTTCATCTATTTATAATTGTACATTCGTCATAATCAATCCCCTCTTTGCAATCTGTCTTGCTTTTACGCATTGTATACTGGTTGTCTTTCGTATCATATCAAGGTCGTTTCAGAAGAAATCAAGTTGCACTTAGCAGCATATCCATTAACCAGTAGTATACCAAGGGCTTAGAAATGGGACCTCATAATCAATTTGGGTAAACGAATACGCAGGATTTGTTCATTTGAGAACATTGAATTAGAACTAAACCCACTTCACGAAACGTTGGGATAGTCGTTATCACGTCTGGTTTATCGCATATAATTTTAAGCAACGTAATAAGATCGTGACTAATTTGGTGGAATACAAAATACCCCACAGATTAACACTAATTATTCATTTTGAAGGCGATACTCCAGCTGATATTTTAGAATGAAAAATTAATTCTAGCGAAAATAGCATAGTTCCAACATACCTGAGGCTACAATTATTGCCAGGTATTTCACACACTTCTGATATCTCCAAAGATGCAAACGTATGTTGTGTTCCATTCTAAACTTGCTAATCAGTATAGTTGGTATTATGTGTGTTATCAATCAAATTAAAGTAGGCACATGAATAAATTTTGAAATTGCGTTGATATTAAATGCACTCTTGTAAAAATATTTGATTTTAGTTTTATTTTAAAACTTTTATTATCTGCCAAGTGCATCCTTTGTTACTTTCGTTGAAAAATCTAACATTCTCACTATAAAACTCCAAATGTTTTTCCCCTTTGAGTAATGTCTTGATTGTAAATCTTTACATTTTTTATAGATATTTAATTTCGACTAATCTCCGATTTTCGTTATTAGTTTGTAGCTTAATCTTAAATTAAAGTGATAAATTTAAATTCTTCTTTGCACACATCAGATCTATTTTTTACATGTAAACGAATTCTCATTCAGATAAAGTGTCAACATTTGTTAGTGGTATTGTTGTGTTATAATAAGGAGTACGAATTTGAAACGTGTGATTTTTACTGAAATCTACATATCCTAGGGTTTTACCAGGATGGCAAAATGAATCTCAAATTTAATGTTCTTGACAGACAGATTTTGAAGGAAATAATTCCTACTTCTGATAACCAAAATAGTCGTATATTTAGTGAAACGTAAACCGTTGATAGAAGAAGACAACAGAATTTTCGTATAACCCAGTTTCGCAATAAACGTTCTTCCTTGTTCCTTTCAAAACTTGCTAATCATTAATGTTGGTATAATGTGTATTATCAATTAAATTAAAGAAGTCACATAAAGAAATTTAGATATTGCGTTGATTCTAATGTCACTCTCGTAAAAATCTTTGATTTTAGTGTTGCTTTAAAACTTTTATCATATGCTAAGTGCATGATTTCTTACTTTCATTGAAAAGTCTAATATTATCACTATCCCCATTGAGTAATGTCTTGACTGTAAATCTTACTTTAGATTAACATTTTGTGTAGATATTTAATTTCGATTAATCTTCGATTTAATTTATTGGTTTGTAGCTTCATTTCTTTCGATTTGGTTGACTTTCTCTTATTCATGTTCACTGCTTGACAAATTGTTCTTCTGCAAATCCACTTATTTTAAAGTTAATCATTTATAAACGTCAAGCGATTAAAAATTACACGAATAGTTAAAATATTACTCATTTACAAAAAAAAAGAAAATTGAAGCCTACCATTTATGCATAAATGCGATTTAGGACTGATGCATATTAGTTTGACAGATTATTTGAATAAAAGGAAAAAATGAAGCAATTGTAGTTTACATTAAAAGGCATAAATCTGAAAATAAATAAATAAATGAACAAATTATCTGGCCCTTCTTGTTCACAACCGCTGTTCTCAGACGTATAAAAATAAAGGTTGCCTATGCGAACCGTTTTATGAAGGGATGGCAAATCCCACAATCAGTGGAACAAAAACCTGTGAGGTGGTAAATTTAATTTGAACTGCCTACGTTATTCTTATTGCTGTATCTCATAGACATATGCATTGAAAGCGAAATTAGATATGCGACTCTCACCTCTGGTAGTCTTGCATACGAATTTTATAAACAAGTCAAAACCACTATCAGTCCCGGTTGCTTATATTTTTATGCACTATTTGAAAAATGTCTGTTGTTAAAATCTCCTCTCGAGCCAAACTTGTATGTGAGATTCCTGGATAATATGCTTATAATTTGTAAATCATGGTGATAAAGAGTTAAATAAATTTCTCGAATTAGCCAAACAGTTATAAAAAGAGAATAATAATGAATTACCCTTTATGCATGTAAAAATAAAACGGAATGATCCCAGATTGGAAAGAAATATTTTTATAAAAGAGACTTATTCGGGACTCCTTCTTAATTTCTTCTCAAATCACCCATATGGAATGAAAATAGGCATTCTTAAATCCATGATATTAAGGAGTCTTAGAGTAGTGTATATAAAAAATAGAGAAAAGGAAATGAGGAGATTAAGGGAAATATTCAAACTAAACGGCTATCCGTCAAGTATAATAGATAGATTATTAAATGAGATGTTGCTGAGATTTAATAATAATATAATAAACAAAGTAAAGAAGGAAACAGAACTGAATAAGCACAAAATTATGGTATTACCTGATTCAAAATTGAACAGAAAAATTAGAATAATAGCAGCTAAATACAATATTAAAACAGTTTTAAGACAATCGCTTACTATAGGCAATAAACTGCCTAACCAAAAAGAAAGAGTAGAATCCATCGAGACATCAGAAGTATATGCGATACCTTGCAAAGATTGTAATCTCAGGTATATAGGTGAAACCATGCGACCGATAAAGTTTCGTAGAGGGGAACACAAGGCAGTCTGCAAATATGGACACATTCAAAATCAGACCTAGCTAGGCATTCGAAGGAAACGGGTCATGACATAGACTGGGAGGGATGTAAACACATCGCGTTATGCAACCGCAACAGAATAACTAGACTAATTAGAGAGTCGATTGAAATAAAATCAGGGAAATATGTAATGAATGTAACATCGGTAGAAAAATCATTAGGCCCAATATTTAATAAAGCATTTTCTAGGGTAAGAAAACGGGAGGCTGTGTAACCTGAATTAAGTGGGAACCTAAGTAAGAAACCTCGCCTATAGAAAACTGATTGCGAATGACCTATACCAATATCAATTCCTATTTACTTATCTTTCTCAATAAAATGTTCCAGAAGATGGTATGCAGATTTAGCAATGGGTAGGAGATAGGACATTAGATTAGAGACATTTGACTCACACTGTTGCTTATATTTATATATATTTATATGTATTTTACAAATTTATATAGGATATGAATGAACAAATATATAATTTGTTTAAATCGTCAAAGAAACAAAAAGAAAAGAGAAAAATAATAATTCATTAAAAATATAGAAATGTATAAATATATGTAGGATTAGAGATATTGGACTCACATTGTTGCTTATATTTATATATATATATATATATATATATATATATATATATATATATATATATAGTAGATATAGTTGTTGGGTGAGAGCATTCATGTGCGCTAGACATATGCATATATTTAGTTTAGTTGCTGAGTAAAATTCTATGTTTAAAACCAGTGGTGAGTCAAAAAAATGAAATATAAATATAACGGTTTCGGAACGAGGTTACCACATTTGCTTAAATCTGCTATTGTGTGTATTGTGCTGTGTATATATGTGGCAATTGGGCCTGAACAAGGAACGGGGTTTTCAGTTCCGAAACGTAGCCAGTAAACAAAGATGTGATAGAACCGCATTTTCAGTGGGACGACTACACACTCGGCCCGATCGAAGACAAAACGAAATTGGAAATTGTGATCAATCGGATCTTTGTGAAACTGTACGTGCAAAGCTACTACCCGCGTAAACAAAACGCGCCATTGGAAAATATGAAGCTGGCACTCCGCAATCCAATTTCATATATATATATATATATATATATATATATATATATATATATATATATATATATATATATGTAAAGACAATAAAATTAAACAATAATTGATTGCGCAGATGGTGGTAACATTTCTTTAAATCAAGTTTGCGAGTGGAAATAAACATAATAAGCACTATACTCCCTAACCAAATAGAAAAGATTGCACCCTTGGAAACGTCAGGTGTGTATGAAATCCCTGGCTATTATTGTAGCCTCATGTATGATGGTGAGACCATGCAACCAAATAAGGTACGAAGGCGAGAACTTAAAACTGCATGCAAATATGGACATATTGCTAAATCTGATCTTGTTCGTCATATAGTGGAGACTGGACACAGTATTAACTGGGATAATTGCAAACGCATAGCAGTATTTAGTCGTAATAGGGTAACGAGATTGATTAGGGAATCTAACGAAATAAATCTAGAGATAATATTATGAATGGAAAAGTTGGTGAAAAATCGTTGGGTTCGATTTGGAATACCGCATTCGCTAATGGCAGGAAAATAAGATTGCATAAATTGGAAACTAAGGCTAGCTCCAGTAAAAGGTTAGGATAATCAGATTAAGATTGACTTATTAGCGGGCTTATTATCCAATTAGTGGCTAGTCAATTATTGAGGATATTGTCTTCCAAAATTTCACGTCTTACTATCCATTTGATGTTAAAACCCTTATTGATTTGAACGCTTGTTTGTGTCTTGTAACCCCACCCTACCTATTGAGATAATTCTTATAATACAGTATTTAAAATGTGTAGAATTAATAATTTTTCTGACGCATACAACGGTTAAATTAATGTGTATTGACTGCAGTTTCATTTAGATGTACGTAAACGTCTATCATTTATATTTAATTGAATATTTTTAGTTATGTATAAAAATACACATAC
The DNA here is from genome assembly GCA_029291075.1 of Eudiplozoon nipponicum. Classification (NCBI taxonomy): domain Eukaryota; kingdom Metazoa; phylum Platyhelminthes; class Monogenea; order Mazocraeidea; family Diplozoidae; genus Eudiplozoon; species Eudiplozoon nipponicum. Next base: position 68,729 of record JAQBSW010001505.1, on the reverse strand, counting down.
ACGTGCGTGGCGTGCACCTAGTTAATTTTATAACAATAACTGTTATTAACAAGTCTATCCTGAGTACAACCTGAGTGGATTAAATTTAAATTTAACACGTGCATTTGTCATTCGGATTTCTTATTTTATCACTTAAAATGACGTGTTTATGACGAGTGTTTCTGAATTATTGGTATCTCTACCATAAAATGTGAGGGCAATCTCAGTTGCGTCATTTTACATTGAGTGTATAAAATAAATAGTCTAACGTCTGCAAATGTTAAATTCTTATTTAGTCAATTTAGTCTCACTTTAATAAACATAACAGTTACGGAAATGCACATACACACACGTGACACGCGACTATCTAGTGAAAGATCAATCTGAAGTGTAAATATTATAGCCGGGAGAAATACCCCGCTATATATATACTATAACAGCGATGTTCCAAAATCTCACAAAAAGAACTTAGTTAACAACCTAGCTAACGGAACCAGGTGGGTTTGCATGGTCTCACCATTCTATACAATCCTGCTGTTTCCAAGGGTGCAACCTTTCTATTTGGATTGGAAGTGTAGTGCCTGGTGTATGGGATTGTTTTTACACGGTCCTAATATTGTATTTTAAAACTATTGATTTCATTTTCCTACTTAATATAGAATCCGGTAATACCACGACCTTACGCTTTTCCTTACCCTTGTCCGCTTCCATGTACCACAAATTAGGATGAAATTTTCTCACGACATCCATCATTAATAAACAATAATTAATTGCGCGGTTGGTGGTAAAAATTCTTTAAATCAAATTTTCGAGCTTGAAGTAAACACTGGTTAAATACAATGGGATTGGTGTTTACTTCAAGCTCCCAAATTTGATTTAAAAAATCCATCATTATTGCATCTATTAAACGAGGAGGTTAACATTTAGCCTTGAATATGACGCGGATTCTACCTATTTATAACTCTATATTTCTTATATCGGCTAATCTGAGACTTCTAATTGTTAGTGGTGATTGGACTTGAAATTAAGAAGGATTTCGGAATAATTTTCCTCATAATAAATTTGTCTTTCTAATTTCTGATTATTTATAATTAATTTAACATCCAAATATGGTAATTCACCTGATGATGCCCTTTACAGAGTTTATTGAAGTTCGCTCATTAGATTAGCTACATTTAAGAAATTTACCTTCTCATTATCGCCGTGGTTCGAGATCATTAATATAAAATCTAAGAAACGTAGGTACAATTTTTGTTTCATTGGAGTCTTATCTAAAATATTATAAATATTTGCGACGTTTTTTTGTATGGATATTTAATTTTGTGTATCCTTAGTTTTTCTTTATTTGTTTGTAGATTCATCTCATTCGATTTGGTTTATTTATTCTTGGTTATGTCCACTGCATGAAAAATTACTTTTTCTGTAAATAAGGCATGTCTACTGCTTTGAAATTTAATCATTTATACATGACAAGCTAATGTTCGCGATTAAAAATTACACGAAAATTTAAACTATTACTCATTTATAAACAAGATAATTTAAATCCTACCATGCAAACGTAAATGTGATATTGGGTTTATGCATATAACTTAGACAAATTATTCGAAAGAAAGCTAAAATTTAAGCAATTGTAATTTACATTAAAGTACATATATCTGAAAATAAGTGAACAAATAAATAAATTATCTGGCCCTAATTGTACACAAAAACGTGCCCGTGTACACTGTCTTCAATTTTATTCCGAATATTTTGGCTTCCGGTTTGGGAAGAATATTTTTAGATGTGGCACACTACAAACAAATTAACAATTGCTAAATTTGGTTCAAGCTCTGCTATATATAGTAGTTTACTGTGTGTCATGTACGTGTGTGCTTGGGCTTACATATATACATCCATAGAAATGAAATTACAGTGATTTAATGACACATACTGCCGACTCACTAGATGAACGTTCGGCATCTCTGTGCGCATCTGTTCTCGTCTGATTTGGCTTCTGAAATAATCAGTAACTGCAAGCGTACACTTGTGTTCCTTTCTAACCTTGCTAATGAGTAAAGTTGGCATAACAATCAAATTAAAGAAGCCAAGTAAATAAAAATTAGAAATCGCGTTGATTTTAATGTCACTCTCGTAAAATCTTTGATTTTAGTTTTACTTTAACACATTTATTATCTTTTACGTGCATCCTATGTTACTTTCATTGAAAAATCTAACATTCTCACTATCAAACGTCCTATGTCCTTCCCCATTGAGTAATGTCGTGACTGTAGAATAACGTTTTGTATAGATATTTAATTTCGACTAATCTTCGATTTTCTTTATTGGTCTGTAGCTTCATCTCATTCGATTTGGTTGTCTTATAAATATTCATGTTTACTGCTTGACAATTTGTCTTCTGCAAGTAGTACATCTCCACTGCTTCGAAATTTTATCATTCATGCATGTCAAGCTACTGTTAGCTTTTAAAAATTACACGAAAAATTAAAGTACTACTTATTTAAGAAAAAAGAAAATTGAATCCTACCGTGTCTGCAGAAGAAGGCAATTTAGGACTTATGCACATTAATTAGACAATTTGTTTGAATAAAAGTAAAAAATTAAACAGATGTTGTTTACGTGAAATGACATAAATCTGAAAATAAATAAATAAATGAACAATTTTACCGGCCCTACTTGTATACAACAGGTGTGTTGCGGTTTCAACAAGATATTTCGGCCTTTCTTATTTTAAAGGGATGGCAAATCCCGCAATCAGTCTAAGAATAATTGGTGACGTAGTATGTTTAATTCGGACTGTCTAAGATATCCTTATTGCTGTTTCTCATAAGCATAAATTCTATTTCACTGGGTAACTGCGTCATGTATGTGTTTATTTATGTGCTTGCATGTGTACACTCATCGAAATGAAACTACAGTGATTTTATAACACAGACTGAGAATTAAACGGACATTTCTCGCTTGAGCGGTGATAATTATTATTATAATCAAGGTTGCGTTCTTGAGACAATCACCTGACCCATTAATTACTTACATATGTCAGTGCGTTTGTTTTTAATTGAGAAATTATCAGTTACTGCACGTGTACACATATCCAAGTGAATTTACTTTGTTATTATGATATCTGACGGTTCACAAGTTAAGCGTACGCCACACCGATGTGTCTAGGCGTATGTTTAGAACTGAAATTTAATCATTTTCATATAATTAACTGCATGTGTATCACTCATGTAGGTGAAACGAAAGTGATAAATTTCAATTCCTCTTTGCACACGTCAGACCTATTATCATCCTTTCATCATTATTCCCAGTCACACAACAGTTAAAATTAACTAATGCTTCACTGACATATAAGCATAAGAAGTGAAATATATATAAATAATAATAAAAATATTATTAGTAAAACTTAGGACAGGGAGAGAGAGAGAGAGAGAGAGAGAGAGGGAGAGAGAGAGAGAGAGAGAGTAAATTTATCAAGAAAACTCACAGAAATAAGGCTAAATAAAATTGTTCATAACACCATTATTGCCAAGTTAGCATTAGGTCAAGGCAACATCAGCAATACAGCTTCCTTGCGGCTTTCACTGTATCACATCGTAAACAAACTAAACCTCGCAGCTAACTTGACCCTAATCAGAAAATAAAGTTACGAAGACGATTCTACTAGACATCTGCAATAAGATCGCAACTGAGCTCGAAGGGACAAGTGAGAACCAATCAATCAATGCCAAGAATCGGTGCACATGGAAATGTAAAGGATTCAAGATTCAACCGACCTACGCGTGCTATCAATTGTCCCACACAAGAAAAATGCGGTCAAATCTACAACAAGAAGAACAACATTGAGCAACTAAATTCAACATTTAAGCACTACTTACATAAAAAAAATTCAGCCGGACAGTTTTCAAACTATTTTACATATACAAAACGAGTAAACACAAGATGAGTGTTCATAATTAGACGAACATTTGTTGCATGGGCGGTGATACTAATTATTATAATCAAGGTTGCTTTCTTGATACAATTACCTGACCCATTAATTACTTACATATGCCAGAATAAACTAAGCCAATTCATTCTGAGCGTTGAGAATGTCTGTGCGTTTGTTTTTAATTGAGAAATTATCAGTTACTTCATGTGTACACATATCCAAGTGAAACTACCGTCATATTGTTATCTGACGATTAACAAGGTAAGCGTACGCCGCACTGGTGTGTGTGGGCGTATGTTTAGAACTGAAAATTATTCAGTTCATATAATTAGCTGCATGTGTATCACTCATGCAAGTGAAACGAAAGTGATACATATCAATTACTATTTGCACACGTCAGATCTATTTTTTACACGTAAACCAATTCAGATAACGTGTCAACTTTTATTGAAGCTATTATTGTATTATAATAAGGAGGGCGAATTTTGTAAAATACAACCAAGGTGAAACGTGCGATTATTAATACGATCAAAACATCCTGCGGTGTTAACAGGGTGGCAAAACCAATCTCATGTGTAATGCTCCATGAATAACGGAATATGAGGCAAATAATTCGTACTTCTAAAAGCCAATTAAAGGAATGTTCACTGAAACTAAATCCGTTCATATTTATTCTCCGCCATACAAAATTCAAAAGTGACTAACGCTTCAGTGTCATATTATCTGTCCCAGTCGCTAATATTTACATGCATTACTTAGAAAAAAATCTCTTATTCAGATCTCCCATCAAACCATCCTTTTATTTATGAATTTTAGATGACATCTTCTTAATTTGGTATCATGGGGACAATGATTTTGAGAATTTTCTGTATTTAGCTAATCAACTGGGAGAGCTAAAATTTATATTGAATAAAGAAAGGAAAGAAGAATTATCATTTCTAGATGTAAAATTAAAACGAATTGGTCAAACATTAAAAAGGATATTTATAGGAAAGTTACTTATTCTGATATCATCCTGAATTATTGCTCTAATCACCCGTTTGAGATGGTAATAAGAATACTTGAAAAAATGGATTTAAAATATAGGGACAAAGAACTGATGAAATTAAAATAAATATTCTGGATAAATGGTTATCCGGAAAAATTGACTGAGAAAATAATAAACGGGACGTTATTGCGATTTAATAGAAAAATATCCCAAGAGAAACAAGCAAGTGATTTAGAAAAGAAAACAGAAGAGAAGCACAAAACTCTGGTTCTACCAGATTCTAAATTAAGAATAAAAATTAGAACATTAGCAACGAAATATAATATAAGAACATTTTTTAGACAATCAGTTACAAAAGACAATGAGCTACCGAATCCGATATTAGATCAAAACTTATAGAAGACGTCCAAAATGCATAACCCGTGAGAACAAACACCGCAAGATTGTACGGCAAACCAAAAACTCGTAAAGCCGTGACAGCTTCAGGAGCTCCCTCGATGCGGCCTATTATGTCAATGATCAACGCCCCGCAACATAAACCAGTTAAGTTTCTCTGAAAAATACTTCAACCAATAAAAAACTTCATAAACGCAAACACTATCAAGGACTCCTTCGAGCTAGCAGATGAAATGAAGGGGAAGAACATTCAAAAGAATGAAATAGTCTCGCTTGCCGTCTCATCCTTATTTACAAAAATACCACTGGATAAGGCAACGGAGATCTTGTGTGACCTAATTAAAAATGAGTTTTATGATTTCCATAAAGAAAGCAATGCCATCAAAGACCTCATATTAGCATGTACAAACAAGTGCAACTTACATTTTAATGTATATACTACCGTCAGATCCATGGTGTAGCTATGGGAGGCTGCATTGCACCCCTCCTGGCAGATGTATATATGTATCATCTTGAAAAAAACGAGACTAAAAGGTGTAATTCACCAGTGCGCATTCTACAAAAGATATGAAGACGATATATTGTTGTTCACTTCAGAAGCAGCAGATGCTTCCGAAATACTCAAACAAGCAAATGGAGCCGATCCGGATATCAAATTCACTCTTGAGGTAGAGAAAGACAATAGTTTCCCGTTCCTTGACATCAAACTCATTCGAGAAGTAAATGGGGATTTGACACTGGCCGTATACTGTAAATCTACTTTCACCGAGCAATACATTCACTACAACAGCAGTGTGCCAAAATCCCACAACAGAGGCTTAGTCAACAACCTAGCAAACAGAATCAGGAAGATCCGCTCTGAACACAAGATCGAGGAAGAACTGGGATACCTGAGGACAATTTTGCTAATGAAAAACTACTCAGAGCGATTCATTGATGTCAACACGACAGATTCGCACAAGAGAGGATACCGTCAAGCAGGTTTTTCTAAACTTACCATTTAAAGGCGAAGTAACAGCCACAATAATTGCACGGCGGCTGAATAGAATAACTAAGGTGAACTTTTCCAGTGTTAAAGTAAACATCACATTTAGAACACAGAGAATCTTGAGGTTGGATGCCAAAGATCAATTTCAAATTCTCACCAAATCATTCATAGTTTATAAATTCTAATGTATGTGCGGCAGAACATATATCGGACGCACGAAGAAGCAATTGATAAGCAGAATCCAGCAACATTTGCCATAGAAATTGATTAACAAATGCTTGGCACCGTCAGAAAAATCAGCTATTTCCGAACATATATTGGAAACGGGGCACCCAGTCAATTAGACCAATTTATCAATTCTACATAAAGCAAAATCCGAAAGTGTTTTGTTTATTTATGAAGCCTTTCATATAAAACAACCAGCACCGGGCCTAAATATTCAAAAGTTTCATCAACATGATATTCGAATCGACTGGCCACTAATAACAAAATTCAACAAACATTCAATCGGATTGGCAACAAACTGAAGAGGAAAAAACGGATGCACATACGGTGACAGAAATTTCCAAACAATATGAGCGTTCAACACTGAAATCCGCACTTGCTCTGTTGCCATGTTAAGAACACAAATTTGCGCAAAAAGCTGAAACGAAAGACTACACTGGGAGAAATAGCACTCGTACACCAAAACAGCGAACAATTCGAACAGATGGTTAATTCTCAAGCTATCAATGCAATAATGACCAGATCTCAGACATCACTTTGCAATACAAGAGAAAGAACTTTACATGCAAACAGGCACACATACAGACACAAACGCATACACACTGACCAATCAGCCAAACCAAGAAAAATAATTAAAACTGAGTCAGATTTGTTGCCACCCACATAATCAAATGAAAACCAAGAATGTATATAAATGAAAGAGTGTTGAGCGAAGTTTATTAATCTCGAAATAAATGGCCAATAACCACTTTGTTACAAATGTGTTTTTCTTCCTAACTAGAAATATATAAATATAAATATATATATATTTATATTTATATGATGAATATTTTCGATTTACATAAGATGTTAGAGAAACTCACATTGTTGCTTATATGTTTATCTAAATATACTTAACAGATATATGTATTTTTATTTATATACATATTATGCAGAGACATATTTATGAAATATTCTAAAAAATCAAATAATATGTACGATAAACCCATATGGTTGCTTAAAGTGGGAAGAACTCACATGGTGCAAGTGTGGATTGAGATATACATTATATATATATATATATATATATATTTATATTTATATATATATATTGTATATCTTTTGATATTCATATAAAACGTTAGTATAATTTTCAAAAAGATATATATGTATAGTTAATATACTATACATTCAGAGTAAATTGTAGGTACATATATATATATATAAATATATATATATACATATATATATATATTTGTGTATGTATATATATACATTGGCATAAAAATAGATGCGTTTTGACTGATATAATTTATCCTTTACACAGTATATTTCTAATTAGAAAAAAACATTAATAACAAAGTGGATAATATTTTTATTACGAGAATAATAAACTTCGTTCTACAACCTTTCATTAATATATATTCTGTGTTTTCATTTGACTAATTTATATATATATATATATATATATATATATATATATATATATATATATATATATATATGCATAGTTGTGTACATGGTTATCATTTGAATATGTGGGTGACAACAAATATGGGTCGGTTTTCTTTTTCTTGTTTTGGCTGATTGATAAGCGTGTATGTGTTTATGTCTGTGTGTGCGCCTGTTTGCATGTAAATGTCCTTCTCACTGTAATGCGAAGCGATGTCTGAGATCTGGTCATTATTGTATTGATGGTTTGAGAATTAACCATGTGTTCGAATCGTTCGCTGTTACGTGTACGAGTGCTATTTTTCCGAGTGTAGTCTTTCGTTTCACCTTTTTGCGCAAATTTGTGTTCTTCACTTGGTAACAGGGATGTGCGGATTGCAGTGTTGAACGCACATATTGTATAGAAATTTCTGTGACAGTATGTGCATTCGCGTTTTCCTCTTCATTTTGTTGCCAATCCGATTGAATGTTTGTTGAATCTAGTCGAGGGCGTTTTCGGTCTTTCCTGGAATCCAGTTAATTTTTGTTGAAATTTGTTATTCGTGGCCAGTCGATTAGAATATCAAGTTAATGAAAGTTTTGAATATTTAGGCCACGTGCTTGTTGTTTTATATAAAGGGCTTCATACGAAGAAGCAATTGATAAACAGTATCCAGCAACATTTACCACAGAAATTGATTATCAAATCGAATATTGATTGTCGAATAATAGTACGATATCGTCTGCAAAGTCATGATCGACTAGTTAATCCACCTAATCTAGAAATATGACAATTTTCGGACAGCGATATAAATATTTCTGTTAAATAATTTGCCTTAATGTAAAAGTTATGTATATACAAGCTCGTCCTGAGTAGAATCTGGTCTGTTGAACTCTAGGGTGTGATTCACCTGAAGCGCTAAGACGACGTAGGATAATCGAAGCACGCTTATATCAAGATGGTTATCATATGAATGACGATTGTCGTTATTGAAGAAAGGAATAATTGTCGTGTAATTCCAATCACATGTTGTGGTGTTCTCATTCCATAAAGTATTAAAAAGGTTAGTCAAAGCTCCCGTAATTATATCGCCACCATCCTTAAATAAACCCGAAAACAAACCATCAGGTCGTGCGGTCTTTAGTTGGTACATTTCACCAGTTTTAAAAAACCAAATTAATGAATCAAGCGGGTTATTTCCTCTAGTTATAATATTTATTTTAGTCGCGTGTCACCTGTGCATATGTGCATTTCCGTAACTGTTATGTTCATCTATGTGAGACTAGAGTGGCTGAATATGTATTGAAGGGAGACCTATATTTCAGAAACACTCATCATAAACACATGCCATTTTGTGGGATCAAATTAGAAATTCTAACGATCAATGCACGTGTTAAATTTATTTCCAAACCACTCAGGCTGTAATGAGAATAGACTTGTTAATAACAGTTATTCGTACGTAAGTATGTATTAGGTGTTGCGAACCTAGTAACAAATTAGTTCAGTTGTGACCAGAAGGATAAACCAAAGGCAGCATGAACGGAAAGTATAATCTCATGCACATTCGTTTCGTGCTTACTGGCGACTCATCAGTAGGAGCCGGTATTACGCCCTTTAACCACTATATATTTGGTAGAAGAATGTGGAATAATAGGACGGTACAATCTCCTAGACGAATGTGTAAACCTGTAATAGTGAAGCTAACATAATCTAAAGTCAACGACAATGCGACTTCAATACTAACTCACACTATATAATATATATACCGAGTCTGTAAAGGATACTAACACTATGGCTATTGTGTTAGTAACTGATACCTTTTTGAAATCGATGAGTACCGGATACTAACACTATGGTTTCCGAGTCGGTACATGATACCAACCTGATGGATATAAATTTATGCTAAAGTTCACCCAAATTGAGAATTACAACAATTTCCGAACACCTGTTACTCCAGTTAAACCATAAACTCTGGCCTTCATCGATATCAGTTATCACATTTCGCGGTAAGCATGACATCATTCAATTCAATATATTACAGTTAAATACCGTTTGTTGCGAAGAACTAATATATATGCAAGTATGTATTAGGTTTTGCGAACCTAGTAACAAATTAGTTCAGTTGTGAGCAGAAGGATAAACCAAAGGCAGCATGAACGGAAAGTATAATCTCATGCACATTCGTTTCGTGCTTACTGGCGACTCATCAGTAGGAGCCGGTATTACGCCCTTTAACCACTATATATTTGGTAGAAGAATGTGGAATAATAGGACTGTACATGGTCTCATCAATAAACATGAGGCTGCAATAATTGCAAGGGATTCCAAACACTCCGATGTTGTGGATTTGACCGCATTTTCCCTATGCGAGACAATTGATAGCACTCATTGGTCGGTAAAATCTTGACGTTTTTCATTTTCAGGTGATGTAATTTTTGGCCTCAATTGATGGGTTCTAACTTGTCCCTTCTTATTTAAGCCTTCAATTAGCTGATATTCTGACTTTTCCAAGGGTGTTATCTTTTCTTTTAGTTAGGGAGTATAGTGCCTAGTGTAACGTATTGTCTTATAACGGTCTTCATATTGTATTATAAGGATATTGATTTCAATTTCATACCTAATATATATTTCGGTAATACCATGACCTAATGCTATTCCTTCCCTTTGTCCGCTTCTATGTACCTCAAATTTTCTCTCGACATCCATCATTCTTGCAACTTAACCGAGGAGGATAATCGTTAGCCTTGAATATATCGCCTTTTCTACCTAATTCTTATTTTATATTCTTTATATCGGGTAATGTGAGGGCTTCCAAATGTTAATGGTGATTGTACTTGAAATCAAGAAGGATTCCGGTATACATATCCTTCCTGTAAATTTATATTTCTTATTCATAAGCATTTCTATTTAATTTGACAACTAAAAATGATAATTCACCCGATGATTCCCTTTAAGGAGTAAATTAAATTTCGCTCATTCGATTAGCTGAATTTAAGCCATTTACCATCTCAGTATCACTATGGTTCAAGATCATCAATGTATCATCTAAGAAACGTAGGTACAATTTTGGTTTCGTTGGAGTCTTCACTAAATTATTGTAGATATTTGCTACTTTTTTGTATAGATATTTCATTTTGAATATTCGTAGTTCTTCTTTATTGGTTTGTAACTTCATCTCATTCGATTTGGTTGTTTTATCCTTAGTTAACTCCACTGCATGACAAATTATTTTTCTGCAAATAGTGCATTTCTACTGCTTTGAGAGATAGTCCTTTAAATATGTCAAGCTAATGTTCGCGATTAAAAATTACAAGAAAAGTTAAAGTATTACTCATTTGTAAAAAAATATAATTTAATTGCTACCATGTTTGCATAAATGCGATATTGGGTTTATGCATATGACTTAGACAACTTATTCGAATAAAAGCTAAAATTGAATTAATTCTAGTCTACAGTGAATGAAATAATTCTGAAAATAAATAAATAACTAAGCACGTTATCTCGCGATTCTTGAATGAAACAGCTGTCTTGCAAGGACGTCTATTTGCTATGGTTTTAACTTATGTTCTTTTGGGGCCCTTATGAGGGCCGGTATTTCGTTCTCCCTCAAATGCTGAGAAGGTCTGTTAGTTTAGCAGTGTCTGGATAAGATATGCATGGTAGTGTTCTTACGAAGTTATTAGCCGGTTATTATTCTGCCCATAGCTATAAAAATGTACCGTCAATGCTGCGCGAGCAAGATCATATTTAGAAATATTTCCATACTTACTACCTAAATAAGATCTAAAAGAAACATGTTGCGCGACAGGGTAAAAATCATTTACCCGATTTTCGGATTGCGTACCGAAATAATTGAATCCACTGTAATCATGATGATTTTTGCAAATATTTCGATTTCCGGGTACGCAAATCTTTTTTAATGCCAAACACATCACCCACTATGTTGACAATCAGTATGTCAAGTGGAAATATTAGTTTAAACTGCCTCATTTATACTTGTTGTTAGATATCTTAAACATAACGTTTATTTTAAAAATGCTAGGAAAGTGTATGTTAAATCGGTTTGTGTATATTTCTACATGTATACACTCTTCGCAATGAGATTACAGTGATTTAATGACAATTACAGACAACTCACTAGATAAGTCTACGTCATGCCTGTGTGTATGTGTTCTCGTTTGTTTTGAATTGAGGAGTAATCAGTTAATGCACGTGTACACTCATCCCAGTGAAATTACAGCGATTTGGCAACATCTGACTATTCACTGGATAAGCGTGTTTGTGTGTATGTGCGTGAGCGTTTACTTAAAACTGAGAGCTAATCTGTTACATGTAATTACAGGCACGTGTAACGGTCATACAAGTAAAACTAAAATGATAACTGTCATTTCCTAACTGCACACGTCAGACCTATTTTACACTTACTTTTCTAAATGAAGTAATTACGAGTGGCATTTCGGTGAGAAGGGGGCAAGATACTATGAATAGAGTAAATAATTAATAGGTAGCAAAATTAAATTAGAAACGGATAAAGTGTTTCAATATAGTAGAAAGTTAAATTAAACGGTTCGTAAAAGAAATTAAAATTGCCTGATAAAGAAGATACTAGTAATAGTGCAAAGAAAATAAATAAAATAAAAATAAACCTTGCCATCATGTATAGATAAATGTATGTTAAAGGCGCTACACTAACAACAGAACATAAGATAACAGATAAAATAAGATAACAAGTAATCAAGGATGAAATAATAAGATAATCAAAATTAAATTAGGCGATATTGAATTACTCACTCTCCACCTCTGTAAGTTAATATCAGTCCAGTGTTCTTATTCTTTTACTTGAGCGAGTTTCTGATTCTGATTCTGATTCGTGCAATCTTCGTTTTCTACCATTATTTAGTGCTGTATTCCAAATAGGACCTAGTGATTTGTCTACGGCTGTTTCATTCATTATGCCATTTCTCGATTTAATTTCGATGGACTCTCTAATCAGTCTATTTGATATGTTACGGTTACAAATTGATATACGACTGCACCCATCCCAATTAATTGTGTGTCCTGTCTCTACTGAATGGCGTATAAGATCTAATCTATTAACATGGGCATACTTGCATGCGGTTTTATGTTCTCCTCTCCTAACCTTAATTGGGCGCATGGTTTCACCCACATACATCAAGTTACAGTCGTTACATGGAATTTCATATGCTCCTGATATGTCTAACGGTTCTATTTTTTCCTTTTGGTTGGGAAGTTTAATACCTAGGGTAAGGGTGTGTTTTAAAATAGCACGTGTATTGTATTTTGATGCAACCAATTTGATTTTCCTACTTAGTTTAGAGTCAGGTATAACCATTACCCTCCGGTCATCTCTTGATTTATTCAACTTCACGTACTTCCAGTCATGATTAAATTTACTTATAACGCTCATTATAGTTGCTTCAATTAACTTTAGAGGATACCCATTAGCACTGAATATTTCTCGCAGTCTCCCTAATTCAATCTCTCTATGTTTTTTATCTGTTAATCTTAAGCTTCTTATTATCATCGATTTTAAGATACCGATTTTCATTCTATATGGATGATTTGAATCGAAATTAAGAAGGATACCTGAGTAAGTATCCTTCCTATAAACATCCCGTTCTAGTTTTGTACCATTTCTAATTAACTTGACATCCAGAAATGGTAATTCGCCACATGATTCATTTTCAATTGTAAATTTGAGCTCGCCCACCTGATTTGCTATGTTTAAGAAATTTATCTGTTGATCCTCCCCGTGATTCCAAATAACTAATATATCATCCAAATATCGTACATATAATTTAGGATTTAGGAGCGTTATATCTTAGTGAGTCTTCTCCATGTAATGAATGAAGATATTAGCTATTGGAACCGAGAGTGGTTGCCTCATTGGAGCACCTCTAATCTGCTTATAAAATGCATTCCTAAATTTACATTTACTTACATGAGTTATTATGCTCATCTCTTTTTATCTTGATTAGACGCACGGTCTCATCAATAAACATGAGGCTGCAATAATTGCAAGGGATTACAAACACTCCTGATGTTTCCAAGGGTGTTATCTTTTCTTTTAGTTAGGGAGTATAGTGCCTAGTGTAACGAATTGTTTTATAACGGTCTTTATATTGTATTATAAGGATATTGATTTCAATTTCATACCTAATATATATTTCGGTAATACCATGACCTAATGCTATTCCTTCCCCTTGTCCGCTTCTATGTACCTCAAATTTTCTCTCGACATCCATCATTCTTGCAACTTAACCGAGGAGGATAATCGTTAGCCTTGAATATATCGCGTTTTCTACCTAATTCTAATTTTATATTCTTTATATCGGGTAATGTGAGGGCTTCCAAATGTTAATGGTGATTGTATTTGAAATTAAGAAGGATTCCGGAATACATATCCTTCCTGTAAATTTATATTTCTTATTCATAAGCATTTCTATTTAATTTGACAACTAAAAATGGTAATTCACCCGATGATTCCCTTTAAGGAGTAAATTGAATTTCGCTCATTCGATTAGCTGAATTTAAGCCATTTACCATCTCATTATCACTATGGTTCGAGATCATCAATGTATCATCTAAGAAACGTAGGTACAATTTTGGTTTCGTTGGAGTCTTCACTAAATTATTGTAGATATTTGCTACCTTTTTTGTATAGATATTTCATTTTGAATATTCGTAGTTTTTCTTTATTGGTTTGTAACTTCATCTCATTCGATTTGGTTGTTTTATCCTTAGTTAACTCCACGGCATGACAAATTCTATTTCTGCAAATAGTTCATGTCTACTGCTTTGAGAGATAGTCATTTAAATATGTCAAGCTAATGTTCGCGATTAAAAATTACAAGAAAAGTTAAAGTATTACTTATTTGTAAAAAAAATATAATTTAATTGCTACCATGTTTGCATAAATGCGATATTGGGTTTATGCATATGACTTAGACAACTTATTCGAATAAAAGCTAAAATTGAATTAATTCTTGTCTACTATAAACGCCCCGGCTTGAAGTAAATGCCGTACGACGTTACAAACTCGATTAAGGTGCTCTGAATAGAGATTAGTTACTGATATTGGGGCCCTTTAGAGGGCCTGGTAACGCGTTCTCTTGAAGTCTTCAGAGTTTGAAGATGTCCTAGGGCCTGGGGTGGACTCTGGTTTCGTTGTCGCTACCGTGGTTGAGCTGTATTCGCGATGTGGATGGCCTCCTGCAGGTTCTGCACTTAATTGGCTCGTCTCTCGTTTATACCGCAACAAGATGAGTCACGGATGTAGTTAGTTGTTGGTGAAACTATTAAATCACCAGCGTAGTTATTGACAGCCGAAAGAACGCACACGCGTGAAGCAGGTAGAATGCAAATTCCACAACTGACTTGCATGATAAATTACCGTGCTTAAATAGCATGCAATATGTCTACTTGCACACTATTGGTTAAACGTGGTTAAACGGCAATGTCTCTTTTTTCTCATTGGTTCAACGTAAATGAATTTGAATTTAATTTACGCAATATGTCGGCCATTGATTTGTGTCGTTACAACACTTTCCTCTCTGAAATAAAAGGAAAAAAATTCCTCTCTGCGAGGCTAGATAAGAAATGCATGACAGAGTTCGAACCAAGTTAAGCAAAAATATGATGAACCATAAGTGCTGGGCTTAAATATGCTTGTTGGTTGCTTCAACAATGATATGATGCCAGGTAACCACTAGGAATTGCTACACAAATTGTTAGCTCTAGTGGTCGGTCATAGCACGTGAGGCAAAATAGAGCAGTGTAAGATTTTTGGAGCCGCAGAATGAAGATTTCGAGGTAAATCGCCTCTGCATTTGCCAGGTTTAAGTTAAAGCCTAAGCAGGTTGGATCGTTGTCAATGTGTTTGTATACGGCCAAAGGAGCTAGAGTGCTCGACGTTGTGGTCATGACATTTGTAGAGTGGTCTTTGTGCAATTGATAAAGTTGAGATATGCATTGAAAGTGGCCTGTACCATGATATGAAGCTGATCACTACTTAGTGTTGCTACACGAAAGCGTTAGCTCTAAGTAGCTGGTCATACCAAAATAGGCAGTGTAATGTCATGTGTGAGAAATACATTATAATGTAAAAATATATACATTAAAATCAAAGGTAACTGCATAAAAATATGTACATGAACATTGCCTCAGAGATGGCATAATACCAAAGAACTTTTTAAAAATGCTACACAATTGTTAGATAAGAACAGCTGGTTATGCCACGTGAGACAAATACGAAAAATAACGAAAGATTAAAAAAATTTTGATAGTTAAAGTTAATGTTTAAAAAAATCAATTACGCGTTATACAAATCAGGATGATGAGATTGTGAGCAGACGGAGCCTGAGACGTGTGTAGAAGGTTGAACGCTCTGAGGATCAGGTGGTCCGATAAACGGTTTCAATCTGTCTATGCTTACTAATGTCGGTGTAGCGCCTTGCATAATAATGAAGTATTTTGGTTGTCTGAGCAAAATCGGGTAAGGACCGCGATACTTTGGTTGTAGTGGTGCAACAGCATTATTGTTGCGAACGAGTACTCTCTTGCAGCTGTGGAGCTGTGGGTGAACGAAGACTGGACGAGGCGTATGTCTCGGTTGCAGTTCAGACATGTTACCGAAATGAAGTCGAAGGCGGGTAGCTTCGTCTTGTGGGTCATCTTGTGCCGGTAGTAGACGTGGAAGCTGACTAGTCAGGCGTAGATCCATGCCATACAAAAGTTGTGACGCAGACTTTTTAATGGATTTACGAGTACGGGAACGCATGACAAGCAGAACTAAATGTAGTGCATCGACCCAGTTGCCATTAATGGACGAGGATGCTAAAGCAGCTTTGAGTTCCCTATGCATTCTCTCAACCATACCATTAGCTTGGGGATGGTAGGCAGTCGTCTGGCGTAAGATGCATCCCATGTACCGCAAGGTGGTTTTGAAACGATCAGATGAGAAGCAAGTGCCTCTGTCCGTGATGACCTCATTGGGAACACCATAATTGGATATCCATGCAGAGATAAAACCGTTAGTTACTTCGTCTGCAGAAATGGTGCCAAGAGGTAATGCCGCAGGCCACCGTGTAAATCTATCGATCATAGTTAGAAGGTAGCTGAAACCTTGAACCTTTGTCAGATGAACTATGTCGATGTGGACGATGGCTAGGCGAGAAGTAGATCGAAAATGTTGCAACTTAAAACGAGTGTGTCGTGTGATCTTGTTTTTCTGACAAATAGCACACTCTGAGACCCATCGTTTAACATTCTGCCTAAGTCTGTGACCCCAGAAACGATCTGTAAGATATCGGACAGTCGCTTGGCTTCCTGGGTGAGAAATTGAGTGAATTGAATCGAAAACTTTTCTCTGAAGGCTGGTCGGCAGATCTGGCTTGTTGGGCTGCGTACCCGTGAAGTAAACAAATGGTAAGCCTTCCCACAGACGGTATATGAACTTGGTTGGGTGACGGGCTATTGATCTTTGAATGTGAAAGTCATCGCGTTGTTCAGTTCGCAGGAGAGTTGGCGTTAGTGCAGGTTCACTGAGTGCCACGGAGTTGACAGTGAATGGTGACGGTGAAGGTGGTTGTAGAGAGACGTCTGGCCTAGACAGGGCATCTGCAATGAAGTTCTGTTTGCCCTTGACGTAAAAGACGTCAAATTGCCATTCGCTTAGACGAGAAAGCTGTCTTTCCACTCTGGCAGGGTACTTGGCGATAGATGAAGTTGCGTTTCGAAGTGCGCTAACTAGTGGTGCATAATCTGTGAAAACAACAAATCTGCTACTGCCAATGATGCTGATAAAATGGCGCACTGCGTCGTGGATGGCGAGAAGTTCTCGGCTGAAAGTGTCGTACCTCGTTTCTACTGGTTGGAGAGTACGCGAGTAGAAACTGATAGGCTTCCGAACTCCGTCGATCTCTTGTTCCAAAGTGGCTCCAATAGCGAATTCAGAAGCATCTGTCGTGAGTAGAAATGGCTTTTCGAAATCTGGATGCGTTAGCATTGTGGCATTTGCTAACGAGTTGATGGCAAGTCGAAGTAATTCCTCGTCTTCGGATAACCAAGCAATGATGGAATTCTTGCTAAGTCCTTTTCGGTTCCGCAGGTGCCTGCACAAAGGATAAAGTTGTTTTGAAAGGCCTGGAAGGAACTTGCGATAATAGTTTAGTACTCCCAGGATTTTCTGCAAATCGCTCAAAGTCCTTGGTGACTTGATATTCTTGATTGAATTCGTCTTTGACGGCAACGGTTTAATACCTTGGGCCGTGATGCGGTGCCATAAGAAGTCGACGGATGAAGTTTCAATCTGTGTCTTGTCACAGTTGATCTTGAGTCCGTGGTTGGATAAGCGTGAGAGGACATTTCGTAGATGTTTCGCATGAGATTCTAGATCTGGACTGAATACCATAATGTCATCGAGATATGACATACAATAAGCAGAGTCGTCGCGAAGTATGTTGTCTATGAATCTTTGAAATGTCTGAGTAGCACACTTAAGTCCAAAAGGCATGTAAAGATATTCAAAAAGGCCAAATGGAGTGATGACTGCAGTTTTCTCGATATCCTCTGGTGCTACCGGGATGTGATGGTACGCTTGTCTGAGGTCAATCACTGAGAAGAAATTGCTGCCGTTGAGTTTTTCAAGTAAAGTGTTGATATTTGGAATAGGATCTGCATCAGATTTTGTCACTGAATTTAGCTTATGGTAGTCTCCACAGGCTCTGTACGATCAGTTTGATTTAGAGACTAAGTGCAGTGGTGACGCCCATGAACTTTTCGATGGTCTGATGATTCCCTCTTCCAAAAGCCTTGAGAATTCTTCTTGGGCAGCTTTCAGCTTAGCAGGGGTCAGTGGTCGCTTCTTGATTGCAATAGGTTGTCCTTCTGTGACGATATGATGCATCGTGTTGGAAACTCGTAGCTCTGACTTGTTAAGATCGAAGAGCTGCCCGATATCTCTGCTGAATGATGCACTGGGGTTGGCTGAATGACCTGTAACTCCAAACGCTCGGAGGCAAGTGTCCAAAAGGTTTGCTCAAGTCCGGTGGAGGGGTCGGTGATCTTTTGATTGGCAAGATCAACAATGAGCCGAAATTTTAGAAGGAAATCAAGGCCTATTATATTATGTGAGACCTTGGCAATGATGAAGTTGTGGGAAAATTCACGTCGTAGACCTATGTTGAGTGTGCGGTATTGGCAGCCATAAGTTGGTATGGGCTCGCCTGTAGCTGTTACGAGAAGAACGCCTAGCGACATCTCGGCCATTGAATCACCTTTGAGAACTGAGACTGCCGCACCTGTGTCTACGATGAACTCTTCGCCAGTTTTGAAATCAAGAAGGTGCAGAAGTTCGTTGGGCTGTTTGGCCGGGTCATGCAAACAAGTAGGCTGGTGATTGCGACCGGCATTGTCTGTTTGGTTCTCTATGTGAAAAATTCGGCGTGGACGAAAAGAGTCGACAGGGATGTCGGATTGTAGTTGGCTTCTTCCCTGTAACGCCGTTGATGCCGTTGATGTGCAGAAAGTACGGTCTTCTACTTCCTGCGCCAGACGTTTCCCAATACTGATGCACCCTTGTGCCTGCGGTCTGTTGTCCTCTCCGTCAGCTGTGGAAATTGACACTCATTCGGAAATTCTTCGGAACGACAAAGACAAACTTGGCAAGCATAAAAAACTTCTGGTGGTTATAACACCAGTTCTTTGGAGCATATTTATTAAAGGATTGCGGAGATCTCGATCGCCGCCTACCATTATAATTTGACTTGGAAACGAATTTTGGTCGAGAATTCACTTGATTTATCTCGGATTTGGTAATGGCCAATCCTTCTAGAACTTTGGCCATGTTCGCCACTGTTCTCTCTAAAGAGGAGATTCTATCATCTTGTGGGGGTGAAGAAAAGGATGATGGATTCACTTTGGGTTCCAAAACCCTATATTCTAACTCACATCTCTCAGATAAATCATCTATAGAGAGAGTGTTGGGGAGCTGTCTGGCAAAGAGTTTTAATGTTTGGGGAAGATTGTTAATAAAAACAACCTTAGCCCCATGGTCAGAAATGTTGGTTTTATACCAACGTTTCCGTAATTCCCTCAGTATTTCTATGGGGCCAAGATTTGGCATATCTAACTGCGCATATTTGTTTATTATCCGCTCAGTTTCCGTGGGTCCGAACAAGGATTCGACCTCGTTTTTTAGGCCCAAAATGGGATTAGGTAGCTTCCTAATGGCCTCAAGCTTAGGATAAATCCGTCGCTGCAATTCAGAAGGTAGTTTAGCAAAAACATTCGACAGTTTTTGATGACTGTCATAATCAGGAAACGGGAAGATAGCGGAGTCTACGCGCATAATGAATAGCTCACTCTCTCCATCCCAAACAGGAACATCAATATCTAAAATTGAATGAGCGCAGAGCAAAAGCACGTTTTGTACGTAGGAAAGATGAACAGAAGCCCCGTCGGCCTTTGATGCCAATGTATTATTATTTAGAACAGTACGTACGGTGCCGTTTTGTACGTAGGAAAGACGAACAGAGGCTCTGTTTATTATTATTATACCCCCAAAAAAAATCACAAATCCACGAATATATATACCCAACAGAATTCCAGAAAACCACGATCACGGTGGAGAAAAACGCAAATGTTAATCTATTTATACCAAACAGATGAAAAAGGAAGTCAATTTTATTTATACCAATTTTGTAAACGCCCCGGCTTCAAGTAAATGCCGTACGACGTTACAAACTCGGTTAAGGTGCTCTGAATAGAGATTAGTTACTGATATGGGGGCCCTTAAGAGGGCCTGGTAATGCGTTCTCTTAAGGTCTTCAGAGTTTGAAGATGTCCTAGAGCCTGGGGTGGACTCTGGTTGCGTTGTCGCTCCCGTGGTTGAGCTGTACTCACGATGTGGATGGCCTCCTGCAGGTTCTGCACTTAATTGGCTCGTCTCTCCGGTATACCGCAACAAGATGAGTCACGGATGTAGTTAGTTGTTGGTGAAACTATCAAATCACCAGCGTAGGTATTGATAGCCGACAGAACGCACACGCGTGAAGCAGGTAGAATGCAAATTCCACAACTGACTTGCATGGTAAATTACCGTGCTTAAATAGCATGCAATATGTCTACATGCACACTATTGGTTATACGTGGTTAAACCGCAATGTCGCTTTTTTCTCATTGGTTCAACGTAAATAAATTTGAATTTAATTTACGCAATATGTCGGCCATTGATTTGTGTCGTTACACTACAGTGAATGAAATAATTCTGAAAATAAATAAATAACTAAGCACGTTATCTCGCGATTCTTGAATGAAACAGCTGTCTTGCAAAGACGTTTATTTGCTATGGTTTTAACTTATGTTCTTTTGGGGCCCTTATGAGGGCCGGTATATCGTTCTCCCTCAAATGCTGAGAAGGTCAGTTAGTTTAGCAGTGTCTGGATAAGATATGCATGGCAGTGTTCTTACGAAGTTATTAGCCGGTTATTATTCTGCCCATAGCTATAAAAACGTACCGTCAATGCTGCGCGAGTAAGATCATATTTAGAAACATTTCCATACTTACTACCTAAATAAGATCTAAAAGAAAGATGTTGCGCGACAGGGTAAAAATCATTTACCTGATTTTCGGATTGCGTACCGAAATATTTGAATCCACTGTCATCATGATGATTTTTGCAAATATTTCGATTTCCGGGTACGCAAATCTTTTTTAATGCCAAACACATCACCCACTAAGTTGACAATCAGTATGTCAAGTGGAAATATTAGTTTAAACTGCCTCATTTATACTTGTTGTTAGATATCTTAAACCTAACGTTTATTTAAAAAATGCTAGGAAAGTGTATGTTAAATTGGTTTGTGTAAATGTCTACATGTATAAACTCTTCACAATGAGATTACAGTGATTTAATGACAATTACTGACAACTCACGAGATAAGCGTACGTCATGCCTGTGTGTATGTGTTCTCGTTTGTTTTGAATTGAGGAGTAATCAGTTAATGCACGTGTACACACATCCCAGTGAAATTACAGCGATTTGGCAACATCTGACTATTCGCTTTTCATTGACTAGATATCCGTATCTGGATATCGAAAATTCTGTAACAAAAACCAGGAAGACAGTGGATGCAAACAAATCGGATCGCAACCCGATAATCAGGTAAACATTATATTCCGTGTCGCGCAACATGTTTCTTTTAAATCTTATTTAGGTACTAAATACGGTGCTACAACAGTGAAGCTGCAAAATCGCTATCATCACATAAAAAAACAATTAGTAAGGCAAGTGGAAAATATTCGTTTCATTAAAATATGTTTAAAACATTGTGTAATTCCTAAATGTTTTAAATTTAAATTGCCATTTCATTTAAATGATAAAGGTAGATCTCTTAAACATGAACTGACTTTGAACATAATGAATACATTGATTAGCGATTTAGAAAAACGTAAATATGAACTAATTAGAGAGAAAACTAAAATAAGATCTATGTTACTTTCCTTTTTGCACGCGGATGACTTTAAATGTATAGAGGATTTTACTGATGGCGCACGTAATAGGGAGATAAAAAAGGTTCACATCAGGCATGATAGAAAGTTAGGAAATTTGGGCATCTATAGACAGACCACAGTTAGGACGTGTCCTGCTGTAACTAATCGAGTGGTAAACCTATCTAAAATAAATCTTAATGAGAAACAGCTGGAAATGCTTAATCGTGGTCTGAATACAGCTATCCAAATTAAGAAATCACCAAAAAATGAGATATTTACTGAGGCTGTTAAAACAGCACAATTCCTCTCAGAGAAGGATAAAGTTAGGTTTGAATTAGACGTAGCTGCGGCTGTGCTAAGATACGCAGAGGAAAAATATAAACCAAATTATGAAATAAAAAGTCTCAGGAAAGAGTTAATAGCAAACAGTGTGATATGTTTGAAAGCAGACAAAGGAGGAGCGACGGTTCTGATGAGTCAATCTGACTATAATGACAAAATGTATGAAAAACTAGACAATATAGAGGTATACACTAAAATTAATAAAGATCCTACGGATAAGCTACAAGGAGAAGTTAAATTAAAAGTCAATAACATGATTGCTGAAGGAGAATTAGATCAGGCGCATGGTAGCGCTCTCATACAAAGAGATACAGTCGCTCCTAGATTGTACGGTTTAGTAAAGATACATAAACCAGGCAACCCTTTGAGAGTTATTGTTAATGTCCAACACTCTCCAACATATAAAATGTCTAAATTTCTATGTCATAGAATAAAGAAATATTCGTACTTCTTAGACAATACTTTGATGAATTCATACCATTTGGTTGAGATTGTGGATAAATGTGAGCTTAATGAAAACGATAGATTGGCGAGTTTAGATGTGGTGTCAATGTACACCAATATACCAGTACCTAAAGCACTAGACTATTTTCAGCGTTTCCTGGTTGATCATCCAGTAATATTGGAAGGAAGCAAAATGACGATAAGACACGTCATGGAGATGATGTACGTATGTATGTCCTCCACTTATTTTAAATTTAGGAATGCATTTTATAAGCAGATTAGAGGTGTTCCAATGAGGCAACCAATCTCGGTTCCAATAGCTAATATCTTCATGCATTACATGGAGAAGACTCTTTAAGATATAACGCTCCTAAATCCTAAATTGTATGTACGATATTTGGATGATATATTAGTTATTTGGAATCACGGGGAGGATCAACAGATAAATTTCTTAAACATAGCAAATCAGGTGGGCGAGCTCAAATTTACAATTGAAAATGAATCATGTGGCGAATTACCATTTCTGGATGTCAAGTTAATTAGAAATGGTACAAAACTAGGACGGGATGTTTATAGGAAGGATACTTACTCAGGTATCCTTCTTAATTTCGATTCAAATCATCCATATAGAATGAAAATCGGTATCTTAAAATCGATGATAATAAGAAGCTTAAGATTAACAGATAATAAACATAGAGAGATTGAATTAGGGAGACTGCGAGAAATATTCAGTGCTAATGGGTATCCTCTAAAGTTAATTGAAGCAACTATAATGAGCGTTATAAGTAAATTTAATCATGACTGGAAGTACGTGAAGTCAAATAAATCAGAAGATGACCGGAGGGTAATGGTTATACCTGACTTTAAACTAAGTAGGAAAATCAAAATGGTTGCATCAAAATACAATATACGTACTATTTTAAAACAGACCCTTATCCTAGGTATTAAACTTCCCAACCAAAAGGAAAAAAATAGAACCGTTAGACATATCAGGAGTATATGAAATTCCATGTAACGACTGTAACTTGATGTATGTGGGTGAAACCATGCGCCCGATTAAGGTTAGAAGAGGGGAACATAAAACCGCATGCAAGTATGCCCATGTTAATAGATCAGATCTTATACGCCATACAGTAGAGACAGGACACACAATTAATTGGGATGGGTGCAGTCGTATATCAATTTGTAACCGTAACAGATCGACTAGACTGATTAGAGAGTCCATCGAAATTAAATCGAGATATGGCATAATGAATGAAACAGCCGTAGACAAATCACTAGGTCCTATTTGGAATACAGCACTAAATAATGGTAGAAAACGAAGATTGCACGAATCAGAATCAGAATCAGAAACTCGCTCAAGTAAAAGAATAAGAACACTGGACTGATATTAACATATAGAGGTGGAGAGTGTGTAATTCAATATCTCCCAATTTATTTTTGATTAACTTATTATTTCATCCTTGATTACTTGTTATCTTATTTCATCTTTTATCTTATATACTGTTGTTAGTGTAGCATCTTTTAACAAACAATTATATGCATCTTTCTTTATCAAACAATTTACAATTTCTTTTACGACCTCCTTTAAAATTTTATTTTAACTATCCACCTTAATAGAATACTTG
This sequence comes from Eudiplozoon nipponicum, assembly GCA_029291075.1. NCBI lineage: Eukaryota > Metazoa > Platyhelminthes > Monogenea > Mazocraeidea > Diplozoidae > Eudiplozoon > Eudiplozoon nipponicum. Next base: position 43,885 of record JAQBSW010001505.1, on the reverse strand, counting down.
TCTGTTTTGCTAACTCTAAATTATTTACTTTATTCACAGTATCTTGCTCCCTCATCTCCAGGATGCCACTCGTAATTACTTCATTTAGGATAGTACGTGTAAAAATAGGTCTGACGTGTGCCTTTAGGAAATGACAGTTATCATTTTAGTTTCATGTAAATTTCTGTTACACGTGCCGTTTATTACATGTAACAGATTATTTCTCAGTCTTAAGCAAACGCTCACACACACACACACACACACACAAACACACAGAGGTGGCATACGCTTATCTAGTGATTAGTCAGCTGTTGCTAAATCGCTGTCATTTCACTGGCATGAGTGTACACGTGCAATAGTTGATTACTCCTCAATCAAAAACAAACGAGAACACATACACACAGGCATGACGTACGCTTATCTAGTGAGTTGTCAGTAATTGTCATTAAATCACTGTAATCTCATTGTGAAGAGTGTATACATGTAGACATATACACAAACCAATTTGACAGACACTTTTCTAGCATTTTATGCTTAAGAGATCTAACAACAAGTATAAATGGGGCATTTTAAACTAATATTTCCTCTTGACATATTGATTGTCAACTTATTGTGATGAGCTTTCCATTGAAAAAGATATCCGTATCTGGATATCGAAAATTCTGCAACAAAAACCAGGAAGACAGTGGATGCAAACAAATCGGATCGCAACCCGATAATCAGGTAAATATTATATTCCGTGTCGCGCAACATGTTTCTTTTATTCACTCGATAAGCGTGTTTGTGTGTATGTGCATGAGCGTTTACTTAAAACTGTGAGGTAATCTGTTACATGTAATTACGGGCACGTGTTATGGTCATACAAGTAAAACTAAAATGATAACTGTCATTTCCTAACTGCACGCGTCAGACCTATTTTACACTTACTTTTTGAAATGAAGTAATTACGAGTGGCATTTCGGTGAGAAGGGGGCAAGATACTATGAATAGAGCAAATAATTTATAGGTAACAAAATTAAATTAGAAACGGATAAAGTGTTTCAATATGGTAGAAAATTAAATTAAACAGACCGTAAAAGAAATTAGAATTGCCTGATAAAGAAGATACTAGTAATAGTGCAAAGAAAATAAATAAAATAAAAATAAACCTTGCCATCATGTATAGATAAATGTATGTTAAAGGCGCTACACTAACAACAGAACATAAGATAACAGATAAAATAAGATAACAAGTAACAAGATGAAATAATAAGATAATCAAAATTAAATTAGGCGATATTGAATTACTCACTCTCCACCTCTGTAAGTTAATATCAGTCCAGTGTTCTTATTCTTTTACTTGAGCGAGTTTCTGATTCTGATTCTGATTCGTGCAATCTTCGTTTTCTACCATTATTTAGTGCTGTATTCCAAATAGGACCTAGTTATTTTTCTACGGCTGTTTCATTCATTATGTCATTTCTCGATTTAATTTAGATGGACTCTCTAATCAGTCTAGTCGATCTGTTACGGTTACAAATTGATATACGACTGCACCCATCCAAATTAATTGTGTGTCCTGTCTCTACTGTATGGCGTATAAGATCTGATATATTAACATGGGAATACTTGCATGCGGTTTTATGTTCCCCTCTTCTAACCTTAATCGGGCGCATGGTTTCACCCACACACATCAAGTTACAGTCGTTACATGGAATTTCATATACTCCTGATATGTCTAACGGTTCTATTTTTTCCTTTTGGTTTGGAAGTATAATACCTAGGGTAAGGGTCTGTTTTAAAATAGCACGTATATTGTATTTTGATGCAACCAATTTGATTTTCCTACTTAGTTTAGAGTCAGGTATAACCATTACCCTCCCGTCATCTCTTGATTTATTCAACTTCACGTACTTCCAGTCATGATTAAATTTACTTATAACGCTCATTATAGTTGCTTCAATTAACTTTAGAGGATACCCATTAGCACTGAATATTTCTCGCAGTCTCCCTAATTCAATCTCTCTATGTTTTTTATCTGTTAATCTTAAGCTTCTTATTATCATCGATTTTAAGATACCGATTTTCATTCTATATGGATGATTTGAATCGAAATTACGAAGGATACCTGAGTAAGTATCCTTCCTATAAACATCCCGTTCTAGTTTTGTACCATTTCTAATTAACTTGACATCCAGAAATGGTAATTCGCCACATGACTCATTTTCAATTGTAAATTTGAGCTCGCCCACCTGATTTGCTATGTTTAAGAAATTTATCCGTTGATCCTCCCCGTGATTCCAAATAACTAATATATCATCCAAATATCGTACATACAATTTAGGATTTAGGAGCGTTATATCTTAGAGAGTCTTCTCCATGTAATGCATGAAGATATTAGCTATTGGAACCGATAGTGGTTGCCTCATTGGAGCACCTCTAATCTGCTTATAAAATGCATTCCTAAATTTACATTTACTTACATGAGGTTTTATGTTCTCCTCTTCTTTTCTTGATTAGACGCACGGTCTCATCAATAAACATGAGGCTGCAATAATTGCAAGGGATTACAAACACTCCTGATGTTTCCAAGGGTGTTATCTTTTCTTTTAGTTAGGGAGTGTAGTGCCTAGTGTAACGTATTGTCTTATAACGGTCATTATATTGTATTATAAGGCTATTGATTTCAATTTCATACCTAATATATTTTTCGGTAATACCATGACCTAATGGTATTCCTTCCACTTGTCCGCTTCCATGTAGTTGAAATTTTCTCTCGACATCCATCATTCTTGCAACTTAACCGAGGAGGATAATAGTTAGCCTTGAATATATCGCGTTTTTTACCTAATTCTAATTTTATATTCTTTATATCGGGTAATGTGAGGGCTTCCAAATGTTCATGGTGATTGTACTTGAAATTAGAAGGATTCCGGAATACATATCCTTCCTGTAAATTTATATTTCTTATTCATGAGCATTTCTATTTAATTTGACAACTAAAAATGGTAATTCACCCGATGATTCCCTTTAAGGAGTAAATTGAATTTCGCTCATTCGATTAGCTGTATTTAAGCCATTTACCATCTCATTATCACTATGGTTCGAGATCATCAATGTATCATCTAAGAAACGTAGGTACAATTTTGGTTTCGTCGGAGTCTTATCTAAATTATTGTATATATTTGCTACCTTTTTTGTATAGATATCTCATTTTGAATATTTGTAGTTTTTCTTTATTGGTTTGTAACTTCATCTCATTCTATTTGGTTGTTTTATCCTTAGTTAACTCCACTGCATGACAAATTATATTTCTGCAAATAGTTCATGTCTACTGCTTTGAGAGATAGTCATTTAAATATGTCAACCTAATGTTCGCGATTAAAAATTCCAAGAAAGTTAAAGTATTACTCATTTATAAAAGATATAATTTAATTGCTACCATGTTTGCATAAATGCGATATTGGGTTTATGCATATGACTTAGACAACTTATTGGAGTGAACGCTAAAATTGAAGTAATTCTAGTATACAGTGAATGAAATAATTCTGAAAATAAATAAATAACTAAGCACGTTATCTCGCCCTTCTTGAATGAAAGAGCTGTTCTGAGAAGTCTGTTAATTGCTAAGGTTTTAATCTATTGTTCTTTTGGGGCCCTCATGAGGGCCGGTATTTCGTTCTCCCTCAAATGCTGAGAAGTTAATTTAGTTTAGCAGTGTCTAGATAAGATATGCGTGACAGTGTTCGAACCAAGTTAAGTAGCTGGTTATTATTCTGCCCATAGCTATAAATGTGTACCGTCAATGCTGGGCTTAAGAATGCTTTTTGGTTTCTTCAACAATGATATGATGCCAAATAATCACTAGGAATTTCTACACAATTTGTTAGCTGTAATGGCGGGTCATACCGCGCGAGGCAAAATAGAGCAGTGTAAGATTTGAGAGCCGCAGCGTGTGGATTTCATGGTAGATTGCCACTGAAGTTGCCAGATTTAAGTTAAAACCTGGGCAGGCTGGATCGTCGTCAAAGTGTTTGTTTACGACCAAAGGAGCTAGTGTGTGCTCGACGTTGTGGTCATGATATTTGGCGTGACTGAAATTGCCAATGTGTGTGAAGCAAGTCCAAAAACTGTGTAGGTGACGATAGCAGACAGCACGCAGACCGATGGCACAAAAGAAGGCAAAGGGGACAACTGACTTGCATGGCAAATTCACCGTGCTTAAATAGTCTTGATTTGACTGCTCGCATACAATTGGTTAACGGCAAATTTCGTTTTTTTCTCATTGTTGCCACCTAAATTGAATTGAATTTAAATTACGCAATATGTCGGCGAATTGTTTTGTATCGTTACATCAATTTAACAAGTAAAATGTCGGGTGGTAAATATGGTTGTAATTGTTTAAATTATTGATATTGATAGATACCATTTTACTAAGTAGTTGTGTTTTGTTTGAGTGAGTATTTGTATTGTAAACGCCCCGGCTTCAAGTAAATGCCGTACGACGTTAGAAACTCGGTTAAGGTGCTCTGAATAGAGATTTGTTACTGATAGGGGGGCCTTAAGAGGGCCTGGTAATGCGTTCTCCTGAATTATTCAGAGTGTGAAGATGTCCTAGAGCCTTGAGTGGACTCTGATTGTTGTCGCTCCCGTGGTTGAGTTGTAATCACGATGTGGATAACGTCGTTCAGGTTCTGCAATTAATTGGCTCGTCTCGCTGGTTATACCGCAACAAGATGAGTCACGGATGTAGCCAATTGTTGGTGAAACTATCAAATCACCAGCGTAGGTATTGACAGCCGACAGAACGCACACGCGTGACGTAAGGTAGAATGCAAATGCCCAACTAACTTGCATGGTAAATTGCCGTGCTTAAATAGCATGCCATGCCTACTTGCACACTATTGGTTAAACGGCAAGTTGCGCTTTTTTCTCATTTGTGCAACGTAAATAAAATTGAATTTAATTTACGCAATATGTCGGCCATTACTTTGTGTCGTTACAACACTTTCCTCTCTGAGAAAAGAAAAGGAAAAAGAATTCCTCTCTGCGAGGCTAGATAAGAAATGCATGACAGAGTTCGAACCAAGTTAAGCAAAAATATGATGAACCATAAGTGCTGGGCTTAAATATGCTTGTTGGTTGCTTCAACAATGATATGATGCCAGGTAACCACCAGGAATTGCTACACAAATTGTTAGCTCTAGTGGTGGGTCATACCACGTGAGGCAAAATAGAGCAGTGTAAGTTTTGGGAGCCGCAGCGTGAAGATTTCGAGGTAAATCGCCTCTGAATTTGCCAGGTTTAAGTTAAAACCTAAGCAGGTTGGATCGTCGTCAATGTGTTTGTATACGACCAAAGGAGCTAGAGTGCTCGATGTAGTGGTCATGACATTTGTAGAGTGGTCTTTGTGCAATTGATGAAGTTGAAATATGCATTGAAAGTGGCCTGTATCATGATATGAAACTGATCACTACTTAGTGTTGCTACACGAAAGCGTTAGCTCTAAGTAGCTGGTCATACCAAAATAGGCAGTGTGATGTCATGTGTGAGAAATACATTATAATGTAAAAATATATACATTAAAATCAAAGGTAACTGCATAAAAATATGTACACGAACATTGCCTAAGAGATGGCATAATACCAAAGAACTGTTCAAAAATACTACACAATTGTTAGCTAAGAACAGCTGGTTATGCCACGTGGGACAAATACGAAAAATAACGTAAGGTTAAAAATTTTTTTTGATAGTTAATGTTAATGTTTAAAAAAAATCAATTACGCGTTATACAAAGCAGACGGAGCCTGAGACGTGTGTAGAAGGTTGAACGCTCTCAGGATCAGGTGGTTCGATAAACGGTTTCAATCTGTCTATGCTTACTGATGTCGGTGTAGCGCCTTGCATAATAATGAAGTATTTTGGTTGTCTGAGCAAAATCGGGTAAGGACCGCGATACTTTGGTTGTAGTGGTGCAACAGCATTATTGTTGCGAACGAGTACTCTCTTGCAGCTGTGGAGCTGTGGGTGAACGAAGACTGGACGAGGCGTATGTCTCGGTTGCAGTTCAGACATGTTACCGAAATGAAGTCGAAGGCGGGTAGCTTCGTCTTGTGGGTCATCTTGTGCCGGTAGTAGACGTGGGAGCTGACTAGGCAGGCGTAGATCCATGCCATACAAGAGTTGTGACGCAGACGTTTTAATGGATTCACGAGTACGGGAACGCATGACAAGCAGAACTAAAGGTAGTGCATCGACCCAGTTGCCATTAATGGACGAGGATGCTAAAGCAGCTTTGAGTTCCCTATGCATTCTCTCAACCATACCATTAGCTTGGGGATGGTAGGCAGTCGTCTGGCGTAAGATGCATCCCATGTACCGCAAGGTGGTTTTGAAACGATCAGATGAGAAGCAAGTGCCTCTGTCCGTGATGACCTCATTGGGAACACCATAATTGGATATCCATGCAGAGATAAAACCGTTAGTTACTTCGTCTGCAGAAATGGTGCCAAGATGTAATGCCGCAGGCCACAGTGTAAATCTATCGATCATAGTTAGAAGGTAGCTGAAACCTTGAACCTTTGTTAGATGAACTATGTCGATGTGGACGATGGCTAGGCGAGAAGTAGATCGAAAATGTTGCAACTTAGAACGAGTGTGTCGTGTGATCTTATTTTTCTGACAAATAGCACACTCTGAGACCCATCGTTTAACATTCTGCCTAAGTCTGTGACCCCAGAAACGATCTGTAAGAAGTCGGACAGTCGCTTAGCTTCCTGGGTGAGAAATTGAGTGAATTGAATCGAAAACTTTTCTCTGAAGGCTGGTCGGCAGAACTGGCTTGTTGGGCTGCGTACCCGTGAAGTAAACAAATGGTAAGCCTTCCCACAGACGGCATATGAACTTGGTTGGGTGACGGGCTATTGATCTTTGAATGTGAATGTCACCGCGTTGTTCAGTTCGCAGGAGAGTTGGCGTTAGTATAGGTTCACTGAGTGCCACGGAGTTGACAGTGAATGGTGACGGTGAAGGTGGTTGTAGAGAGACGTCTGGCCTGGACAGGGTATCTGCAATGAAGTTCTGTTTGCCCTTGACGTGAAAGACGTCAAATTGCCATTCGCTTAGACGAGAAAGCTGTCTTTCCACTCTGGCAAGGTACTTGGCGATAGATGAAGTTGCGTTTCGAAGTGCGCTAACTAGTAGTGCATGATCTGTGAAAACAACAAATCTGCTACTGCCAATGATGCTGATAAAATGGCGCACTGCGTCGTGGATGGCGAGAAGTTCTCGGTCGAAAGTGTCGTACCTCGTTTCTACTGGTTGGAGAGTACGCGAGTAGAAACTGATAGGCTTCCGAACTCCATCGATCTCTTGTTCCAAAGTGGCTTCGATAGCGAATTCAGAAGCATCTGTCGTGAGTAGAAATGGCTTTTCGAAATCTGGATGCGTTAGCATTATGGCATTTGCTAACGAGTTGATGGCAAGACGAAGTAATTACTCGTCTTCGGATTACCAAGCAATGATGGAATTCTTGCTAAGTCCTTTTCTGTTCCGCAGGTGCCTGCACAAAGGATAAAGTTGTTTTGAAAGGCCTGGAAGGAACTTGCGATATTAGTTTAGTACTCCCATGATTTTCTGCAACTCGCTCACAGTCCTTGGTGACTTGATATTCTTGATTTAATTCGTCTTTGACGGCAACGGTTGAATACCTTGGGCCGTGATACGATGCCCTAAGAAGTCCACGGATATAGTTGCAATCTGCGTCTTGTCACAGTTGATCTTAAGTCCGTGGTTGGATAAGCGTGAGAGGACATTTCGTAGATGTTTCGCATGAGATTCTAGATCTGGACTGAATACCATAATGTCATCGAGATATGACATACAATAAACAGAGTCGTCGCGAAGTATGTTGTCCATGAATCTTTGAAATGTCTGAGTAGCACACTTAAGTCCAAAAGGCATGCAAAGATATTCAAAAGGCCAAATGGAGTGATGACTGCAGTTTTCTCGATATCCTCTGGTGCTACCCGGATGTGATGGTACGCTTGTCTGAGGTCAATCACTGAGAAGAAATTGCTGCCGTTGAGTTTTTCAAGTAAAGTGTTGATATTTGAATAGGATATGCATCAGATTTTGTCACTGAATTTAGCTTACGGTAGTCTCCACATGCTCTGTACGATCCGTTTGATTTAGAGACTAAGTGCAGTGGTGACGCCCATGAACTTTTTGATGGTCTGATGATTCCCTCTTCCAAAAGCCTTGAGAATTCTTCTTGGGCAGCTTTCAGCTTAGCAGGGGCCAGTGGTCGCTTCTTGATTGCAATAGGTTGTCCTTCTGTGACGATATGATGCATCGTGTTGGAGACTCGTAGCTCTGACTTATTAAGATGGAAATTCGATTTGTATTTTCGAAGAGCTACTGATATCTCTGCTGAATGATGCACTGGGGTTGGCTGAATCACCTGTAACTCCAAACGCTCAGAGGCAAGTGTCCAAAAGCTTTGTTCAAGTCCGGTGGAGGGGTCGATGATCTTTTGATTGGCAAGATCAACAATGAGCCGAAATTTTAGAAGGAAATCAAGGCCTATTATATTATGTGAGACCTTGGCAATGATGAAGTTGTGGGAAAATTCACGTCGTAAACCTATGTTGAGTGTGCGGTACCGGCAGCCATATGTTGGTATGGGCTCGCCTGTAGCTGTTGCGAGAAGAACGCCTAGCGACATCTCGGCCATTGAATCACCTTTGAGAACTGAGACTGCCGCACCTGTGTCTACGATGAACTCTTCGCCAGTTTTGAAATCAAGAAGGTGCAGAAGTTCGTTGGGCTGTTTGGCCGGGTCATGCAAACAAGTAGGCTGGTGATTGCGACCGGCATTGTCTATTTGGTTCTCTATGTGAAAAATTCGGCGTGGACGAAAAGAGTCAACAGGGATGTCGGATTGTAGTTGGCTTCTTCCCTGTAGCGCCGTTGATGCCGTTGATGTGCAGAAAGTACGGTCTTCTACTTCCTGCGCCAGACGTTTCCCGATACTGATGCACCCTTGTGCCTGCGGTCTGTTGTCCTTTCCGTCAGCTGTGGAAATTGACACTCATTCGGAAATTCTTCGGAACGACAAAGACAAACTTGGCAAGCATAAAAAACTTCTGGTGGTTATAACACCAGTTCTTTGGGGCATATTTATTAAAGGATTGCGGAGATCTCGATCGCCGCCTACCGTTATAATTGGGCTTAGGAACGAATTTGGGTCGAGCATTCACTTGATTTAGCTCGGATTTGGTAATGGCCAATCCTTCTAGAACTTTAGCCATGTTCGCCACTGTTCTCTCTAAAGAGGAGATTCTATCATCTTGCGGGGGTGAAGAAAAGGATGATGGATTCACTTTGGGTTCCAAAACCCTATATTCTAACTCACATCTCTCAGATAAGATATTTATAGAAAGAGTGTTGGGGAGCTGTCGGGCAAAGATTTTTAATGTTTCTGGAAAATTGTTAATAAAAACAACCTTAGCCTCATGGTCAGAAATGTTGGTTTTATACCAACGTTTCCGTAATTCCCTCAGTATTTCGATGGAGTCAAGATTTGGCATATCTAACTGCGCATATTTGTTTATTATCTGCTCAGTTTCTGTGGGCCCAAGCAAGGATTCTACTTCGTTTTGTAGACCCAAAATTGGATTAGGCAGCTTTCTAGTGGCCTCAAGCTTAGGATAAATCCGTCGCTGCAATTCAGAAGGTAGTTTAGCAAAAACCTTCGACAGTTTTTGATGACTGTCATAATCAGGAAACGGGGAGAAAGCGGAGTCTACGCGCATAAAGAATAGTTCACTATCTCCATCCCAAACAGGAACATCAATATCTAAAATTGGACCTGACATTCTAATAATCTTACGGGATCTTAAAAGCATAAATTTATAAGCAATATGAAAATATATAAATATACTTTAACGAAACGCTTACCCACAAAAAGCTTCCACAGGTGTATGAGCGCAGAACAAAAGCACGTCAGAAAAAATTCTTCCAAGAATCCGCAATTGAGCCTGTCGAGTACGTACGGTGCCGTTTTGTACGTAGGAAAGATGAACAGAGGCCCCGTTGGCCTTTGATGCCAATGTATTATTATTATATCCCCCAAAAAACAATTCAACACAAATCCACGAATATACACCCAACAAAATTCCCAGAAGACCACGATTAGGGTAAAGAAAAAAAACGCAAATGTTAATCGATTTTTATCCCAAATAAATGAAAAAGGAAGTCAATTTTATTTATACCAAAAAAATCAGAACAATAATCAATATCCTGGCGCGGTCGCCAATTTTGTAAACGCCCCGGCTTCAAGTAAATGCCGTACGACGTTACAAACTCGGTTAAGGTGCTCTGAATAGAGATTAGTTACTGATAGGGGGCCCTTAAGAGGGCCTGGTAATGCGTTCTCATGAATTATTCAGAGTGTGAAGATGTCCTAGAGCCTTGGGTGGACTCTGATTGTTGTCGCTCCCGTGGTTAAGTTGTAATCACGATGTGGATAACGTCGTTCAGGTTCTGCAATTAATTGGCTCGTCTCGCTGGTTATACCGCAACAAGATGAGTCACGGATGTAGCCAATTGTTGGTGAAACTATCAAATCACCAGCGTAGGTATTGACAGCCGACAGAACGCACGCGCGTGACGTAAGGTAGAATGCAAATGCCCAACTAACTTGCATGGTAAATTGCCGTGTTTAAATAGCATGCCATGCCTACTTGCACACTATTGGTTAAACGGCAAGTTGCGCTTTTTTCTCATTGGTGCAACGTAAATAAAATTGAATTTAATTTATGCAATATGTCGGCCATTAATTTGTGTCGTTACAGTATGTGTTGTGATGTGTACACACACCGAAACAAATTACAGTGATGTTACAAAATATACTGAGGACTCACAAGCTGAGCGTTCAAAATGTCTGTGCGTGTGTATTCTCTTTTGTTTTTGATTGAGAAATAATCAGTTACTGCACGTGTACACATATCCAAGTGAAATTACCGTCATCTAACAATATCTGACTGTTCACAAGATAAGCTTACATCACGCCGGTGTGTGAGAGATTCATATAAATAGCTGCATGTGTATCACTCATGTAGGTGAAACGAAAGCGATAAATTTCAATTCCTCTTTGCACACGCCAAACCTATTTTCATCCATTCATCATTATTCCCAGCCATACAAAAGTTAAAATTGACTGATAATTCACTGCCATTTAAGCACAAGAAATGAAAAATATATAAATAACAACAGAAATATTATTTTGGACAAATTATTAGTGAGACTTAGAAGAAAGACAGAATACTTTCTTACTATGAGTAAATTTATCAGGATAACACACATAAGTGAGGCTAACTAAACCTCTCCACTACACCAGTATGACCAAGTTAGCATTAGGGCAAAACAACATCAGCAATAGAGCTTCCTTGCGACTTTCACTGTGTCACGTTATAAATAAACCAAACCTTGCAGCTACCTTAGGCCTACTAAGAAAAGAAAGTTGCAAAGAAGATTCTGGAAAACACCTGCAATAAGATCGCCACTGAGCTCGATTCGATGCCATATCGCGCAATTTCTAATTCAGAACTATGATGCCCACATGGACCCCGTCCTGGCAGACGAGTGTGTCAAATACCACTCAATTTTGGGGTAAGTGGTTTCATATGTTTCTGCCATGTCACAATCTGCTCACCTTGTTTCTTACACCAATCTGGCACTAGATGAGCGAACAGAGCTCGACTGGGAAATCAAATTGAGGAGATACGCAAAAAATACATATATGGATGTCAGCGTTGGTTAATCCTTGTTAGCAACCATCGTTTGCTTTGCTTCATAAACAACTATAGTCGAATGCCTGTAATCATCAACTCTAAGGGGCTAAGTCTCACAATCATATAATCCACCTGTGTGTGCAGATGCATTGTAAACACGGCCATTGAGGCTGAGTGAACTATTCGCATTTTTCCACAAATGGCGAAGATCCGAGAAAGCTACTCTAGGTTTCGCGATTCTTATAATCACCTCGTCAGACATATTGACTTCGTCTTTGTTAGAGATCTCAATGTATATAAATCTATCAAAAATATGTAGATCTTCATACTGCAATCGCAGTGTTGGAGTGAGTGATGGGTAATCCTGTAAAATAATCGTACATGTAGAGGATGCGAATTTCATACCGAGAGATGGATCAACGTCTGCTATTCTATTCAAGGTGGCCAGGGCAGAATCTTGATTGTCGAATAATAGTACGATATCGTCTGCATAGTCATGATCGAATCGCTTGCAGCTGAATTAATTTGTAAATAGGTTCGCAAAAACTAATACATACTTGAATAACTATATATAACACAGTTTGAACCAAATTTACAATCTGAATTTGCAATTGTCTACATGTTTGTGGATTGTGCCATATCTTGAAATAAGGTTTATCTTCTGGTATCAACTGAATTAATTTGTTACTAGGTTCGCAACACCTAATAAATACTTGAATAACTATATTTAACACAGTTTGAACCCAATTTACAATCTGAATTTGCAATTTTCTACTTGTTTTTGGAATGTGCCATATCTTGAAATAAGTGTTATCCTTCTGGTCACAACTGAATTAATTTGTAACTAGGTTCCGAACAACTAATACATACTTGAATAACTATATTTAACACAGTTTGAACCAAATTTACTATCTGAATTTGAAATTGTCTACTTGTTTGTGGAATGTGCCACATCATGAAAAAAATTTCCCAAATAAGAAGCCAAAATTTAATATGTGCAATGGTCTATCGGACTTCTATTTTGATCACTCATGGTTTGTTTTCGGACGAGTGTTTCTGATTTATGGGTCTCCCTATCCTGAAAGTGGAGGCCATATTAGTTAAGTCATTTACATTGAGTGTTTAAAACCAATAGTTAACGCATGCAATTGATAAATTATTATTCAGCCACTCTGGTCTAAATTAGTTAGATGAAAGCAAAAGTTATGAAAATGCACACACACATACATGTAACACGCGAATATATAATGAAAGCTCAGTCTGAAGTATAAATATTATGGCTAGAGGAAATAACGCGCTTGTTTCATTTGTTTTGTTTGTTAAACTTGTGAAGCGAAATGCAACTGATGAAGGCCTACGGTAAGTTTGGCCGAAATATCTTATCAAAGGAAAACTACTTGAACAATGAAAACTGCGTTAGTCAAAACGCAGATCAGGTAATTTCAATAAATCCAGGTCCGCAAAATCAAAACGTCTTTCAGGAAGCCAATATGTTCGGAAGAAATTTGAAAACATCGTATATAACAACGTCATGGTACTACCGGACTCTATTTTAATTACGAAAATTAAATCAATAGCTTTGAAATAAAAAATATGGTCCGTTTAAAAACAATCCCATACACTAAGCACAATACTCCCTAATCAAAAAGAAAAGATTTTACCCTTGGAAACATCAGGAGTGTATGAAATCCCTGGCAATTATTGTAGCCTCATGTATGATGGTGAGACAATGCGTCCAAACATGGAACAAAGAAGAGTACATAAAACTGCATGTAAGTATGGACATAGTGCTAAATATGATCTTGCTCGTCATTAAGTGGAGACTGGACACACTATTAACTTGGATGATTGCAAACGCATAGAAATATGTAGTCGTAATAGGGTGACGAGATTGATTAGGGAATCTATCGAAAATAAATCTAGAGACAATATCATCAAAGGAACAGTTGTTGAAAAATCGTTGTGTTCGATGTGGAATATCGCATTCGCTAATGTCACGATAAGACGATTGCATGAATTGGAAACTGAAGCTTGCTACAGTAAAAGATTAAGGAAATCGGATTAAGATTGACTTATTAGTGAGCTTTTTATTCAATTAGTATATAATCAACGATTGAGAATATAGTCTTCCAAAATTTCACGTCTTACTGCTAATTTGATGTTAAAACTTTTGGTGATTAGAATGCTTATTTTTGTCTTGCAAGCCCACCCCACCTATTGAGATCATTCTAATAATACGGATAATTAGGCTGACGCGTGCAAGGGGTAAATTAATGTCTATTGATTGAAGTTTCATTTAGATTTACGTACACGTGTATCAATTATATTTAACTGAATCTTTTAAGCTATGTATACGCATTAACATTCGCATGCACATGCGTGACGTGCCTCTAGTTAATTTTATGACAATAACTGTTATTTACAAGTCTATCCTGAGTACAACCTGAATGGTTTGAATTTAAAATTAACACGTGCATTGGTCACTCGGATTTCTAATATTATCACTCAAAATGTTTTGATTTTATGACGAATTTTTTTGAATTATTGGTCTTCCCTCACCAGAAAATGTGAGGCCAATCTCAATTACGTCATTTTACACGGAGTGTATTAAACAAATAGTCAAATGCATGCAAATGGTAAATTCTTATTCAGCTAATCTAGTCTCACTTATATGAACAGAACAGTTAAGGAAATGCACATACACACAGGTGACACGCGAAATAACAAGCTGAAGTGTAAATATTATTGCCGGGGGAAATACCTCGCTTGCTTTATTAGTTTGTTTTTTTAAACTGGTGAAATGGAACAACTGAAGAAGGTTGGCAATAGAGGCAGCCTAAATATTGTTTTAAAGAAAGGAAACTACTGGAAAAAGAACAACTGCGTTAGACCAAAACGCAGATCAGGTAATTTCGATAAATCCAGTTTCGCAAAAATATTTCGTTTAACTTCGTCAATATTTCGTTCGATAATGTTACCTAAGATTGCTGAGCCTGAGGTTTTAGTAGCGCAGCTAAAGCGAGTGATTGCCTGTCACTGTCGATGTATAGTATTTCAGGTGCCTAGCTGACTGAGTGACAAACTGGTTAATTATTTCCATGCAGTATTGATCAGGTTCATTTAAATGCCCACTGTGTAATTGCTTTGATTACATGGTTATTTTATTATTTCCCAGTGATATAAATAGAACACACACACACATATATATATATATATATATATATATATATATATATAAAAAGGTGTTACAAAAATCTCACAAAAGCAACTTCGTTAATAACAACCAACGGAATCAGAGGAAGTCTGCTCTAAACACAAGATCGTGGAGAACTGGTCTACCTGTAGGAAAATTTTTATATCAAACAACTACCAAACAGCCCATTAATGTCAATGTATACTATATATATATATATATATATATATATATATATATATATATATATATATATATATATATATATATATATACTTTATTAAATCCATTGGCTTGGAATACTACACAGAAAATTTCTTATTTGGAAGACAAATCACATTTATACCAAAGAGGACAATGGCCATTTATTTCGAATTAATCTCTTTATATAAAACAACAAACGCCCGGCATAGAAGTAAAAAATTTCATAATCATTATATTCTTATCTACTGGCCACGATTCATAAAACCCGACAACAAATTTCTAGCATCCAGGCAAGGCCCAAAACCCACTCGACCAGACTTAACAAACATTCGATAGCATTGGCAACATAATGAAGAGTAAAAATCAGCTGCACTTAAGGTATTGAGCATTTAAAATTGAAATCTTAACATTCTGCGGTGTTGCCAAGTAAAAGGAATAAAATTGAGGAACAAGACGAAACGCAAAAGCTTTACGTAACAGCCAAACATGCGACAAGTTGGTCAATTCTCAGTCTATCAATACAAGAATGGCGAGATCTCATATATCATCTTGAAATGCAACTAAGACCCGCACACGCAAACAGATAAACAAACACACTCGCCTATACACTTACTAATCAGCCCAAACAAGAAATTGAAGTAAAACTGTGTCAGACCAGCTGCCACTCTCCACATAATCAAATGAAAACCCAGGATGCAAATAAATGAAAGATTGTTCAGTTAAGTGCGTCGCAAGTACATTGAAATTTGTATACAGATAAGGAAGTTTGCGTCAAAGAGTGGCTGTATATCATTAATTCGCAAAGGTTCTGCTGCATTGAGCATAGCTCTCACGTCTATTGGCTGGAAGTATGCTTTATTCGCTAGAATTACTTTTCATCTGAAAATATCTGCTGGAAGTGTAGCAAAGGCCAACTTTGAGACTAAGAACGCACCAAGGTTCCTATATAGGGCTGGCATCAATTCAACAGAACGTCTTCGCAGAAGTGCCCGTATAAGAATGAAGCAGTCAGCACAATGATGGAAGCAGACTTCGAGCTAAAGTGAACATAAAATAAATAATATTTGTCAATTGGTTTTACTAAATCGATGCTCTTTATCTGAACTAAATACTATGTATACTTGATTAAAAATTGAAGTATGTGAGATAAATCTATAAATGGCTTCTGATGGGTTGGAAACATTGATACTAGAGCTCACTGCACAAATGAACAATTTGACCTCGGAATAAGGTATAATTAAGTCTGGTCTGGATGATACATTGATAACACATACCCAGGGAACCCGCATTAACCACCCAATCAATATAGGTGGACACAACAGGAAGATCACCTTCAAATGGAATAATTAGCGTTTATCTGTGGGGTATTTTGTATTCCTCCAAATTTGTCGCGATTTTATTACGTTGCTTAAAATTAAATGCGATAAACCAGTCGTTATAACGACTATTTCCCAACATTTCGCGAAGCTTTAATTCAATGTTCTCAAATGAACAAATCCTGCGTATTCGTTTACCCAAATTGATTATGAGGTCCCATTTGTAAGCCCTTGGTTCACTACTGGTTAATGGATATACTGTCAAGTGCAACTTGATTTATTCTGAAACGACCATGGTATGATACGAGAAACAATCAGCATACAATGTTTAAAAGCAAGATAGATAGCAAAGTGGGGATTGGTTATGACAAATGTAAAATTATGATTAGATGAACGAATATATTAACTAACAAGAATAATGGCTGTAGATACTGCTGGAAATATTATTCAATAATAAAAAGTAATAAAGAATTCTACTGACAATAGTCAAGCTATGGTACACACTCTTAATAGCAACAGAAATTATAAAAACTAATAGTTAAAACGCTATACTACAGCAGGAGTAGAATATTTTATAACGAAAATTCTAAACAGAATTATTTCGAAAGACAAAACGAAACAAGAAACCGAAATAGAATGCAAAAATGGTTTATTATGGAATGTAACAATTAAAAGCCAATAAGTTCAACACAAGCGATCTTATATTGACAGCCTAATGTTAACAAAATAACCAGTCTTTCCCCTTTCAGAACAATATTATCTATGGTGAATTCTCCACAGCACGGGGCAGCCAGATTATAAAACCTATGATGAAAGAAGGAATGGATCATGTGGGGCAGGATAGCTTTCAAGGATACTGTACCGTCCGATTATCCCACATTCCTCATCCAAATATATAGTGGGTATAGGACGTAATACCCGCTCCTTCTAATGAGTCGCCTGGAATCAAGAAACGAATGTTCACTTGAGATTATACCTTTCGCTAATGCTGACTTTGGTTTATCCTTCTGGTCCAATTTGAAACCGTGTTATTGTCGGTTTCAACACCAATCCAGATCGGTGCTACTCGAGAAACGAAGCTAATGGCATATGGAATCCATACGAATGCAATTGTGGCAAAGAGATCACACACAGAAATTATATTTATCATAAGTACTTTTCTGCAGAGTTTTCGTAAGACTTCCTATTTCTCATAAACTTGCAATCTAAACGATAATTCTTGTTAGCAAAACATGATCTTCCCACAGGAACAGATAGACGCAAATCCAAACGCAACAACTGCGCAAACACTGACTAAATGTTTCTAGGACCTTCGCATGTGCACTCTTTGGTAAGACAAGTTAAAACCTCTGTCTTTGTCACTCGGGTGAGGTAATATTAAACTCTAAGCACCACTGCGTTATTGGAAAAATATATATTTTCAATAAAATAGTTCAAATAAATAAAATTGGTATATAAATAACGCTCAAAATAACAATTTAAAAAAATTCGAATAGAAGATAAATGATAAAATAATAGTATTAAATTATATCGGTCAGTTTAAAACAATGGAAACTCGTGCATTTGTCAAAACGGATAATTTAAATTGCACAGATACGTAAATATTCTGCATAAACAGATAAACATTTCATTTTAAATTTACAACAATAAAATAGGAAAGCAGATTTCTTTCAATTAAGAATAAAATTAATACTGTTTAACGTATTAGGCCAATATAGATCTCCTGCGCAATTTGTTTCAGAAGAGCCCAAAAAGTGTGGAGGAAGATAATTCCTCCGCCAAAATTAAAGTGACATTAACTGATGAATTTAAACCACCTTGGCTTATTGAAACGAATTTTATTTAAAAAGAATTATTCATTTATTTTCCAGAACTTTCTTTGTTTAAATACTTCACTGTATAAAGACTTTGAATTGTGCGCCATTTTAAGTTTTCGAGCATTACTGTCCTTGACCGGTTGTAACTTCCTCGGCTTGCTGCATTTATTTCATTTTCTTCATTTAATGTTTACTCGATTTCTACAATATACAACTGTTAACACTGTCTTCTATTTTTATTTATGCACGTATTTGGGGACGTTCTGGAACTGCTAATTTAATAATTCTGTTCTTTCGTGTTCGTTTCTTTCCAGATTATTTGTTCAAGTGTTTTGTATCGTGAAAGGTTTCACATTCCGATTGCCTAACATTAAGTGTCAAGTTATTAACTAAATTCGATCGAAATGGAAACTCATCTTAAATTTGAGGACGCTAGCAAGTTAGCACAAGACATGTCAGATATGAATGAAAATACAAGCTTATCAGATTCTATTGCACATATTTGGACTGAACACGATCTGGCATCTATGGGGTTCTCAGACACCAATAGTTTAGGAGCCTCTTCAAAAGGATTGGAAATTGTTCTTCACTTACCACTGCTTGCAGCTGGCTCCACAAACAGTATTTTCCCAGATTTTGCCTACTGATTTTTGAGGTTATGGCGCGACGTTATCGAGTAACAAATATCGTGATAAGTTAGGTCCGGCTGCCGAAGCGTTGGTCCACTATGTGAAGATGTTTAAACCTTCCGCTGGAACTCTCTCAGTGACCGATTAACTAGACTGAATAATCGGCAAGAACTTAATAGAATTTGCCAAAAGTGACGCTCGAACTGAGTAAAATTTCTTCACAGATTTTCACTGATTCACTACGTCACTCCCGACAAGCTCTAAACGCAATTTTCAGGATTTAACACCAGATTTTTTGGTCATCCTTTCCATCAGGTAGAGTGCAGGTCGTAGGAAATTCTCGAAAGTACTTGAGGAGATCCCAAGGAGAACACAAATGGTCTAATTAATGAATTTAGGTTTCTACTTTATGTTATGTTTAGTCTATACTGGCATTATATCTAATAATGTATAATTTAAATTGATTACTCAGAGATATAATATTCCTTTAAAAATGTATCTAGCAATAAGAAATTTTTCTCATAGAAATAGTACGATATAATTTCTAATAAATGGCCTATCACATTGAAAATATTTCGCACCTATGTACAAACTGTCCCAAACACCGATTTTTGATTTAGTCTGACGCCCATCTTGTCATTTTTTGACAGTGCCACAGTTGAATATTTTGGACGCCGATTTGTGATTTCGTGAAGGCACAGATTTTGTCAGTTTTCAGCGTGCATCGAAGCTCATCCCGCCAGTTTCAACTGTGGAAGCAGATTTTGGTAAGCGTTTCGTTTCACGTCTTTCTTTACAATTTCATTTTGCTTATAAATTTATGCTTTTAAGACTCTGTAAGATTGTTAGAATGTCAGGTCCAATTTTAGATATTGATGTTGCTGTATGCGATGGAGATTGCGAGTTCTTCTTTATGCGCGTAGACTCTGCTTTCTCCCCGTTTCCAGATTATTACTGTCGTCAAAAACTGTCATCGTTTTTTGCTAAACTATCTACGGATTTATCGAAGCATGAGGCCATTAGCAAACTACCCAATCTCATTTTGGGCCTCCAAAATGAAGCAGAATCCTTGCTGGGTCACACTGAAACTGAGCAGATATTAAATAAATATGCGCAGTTAGTCATTCCAAGCCTTGACCCCATTGAGATTTTAAGGGAATTGTGGAAACGTTGGTATAAAACCAATAACTCTGTTAACGAGGCTAAGGTGGCTTTTATTAACAATCTTCCACATCATTAAAGCTGCTCGCCGGAGAGCTTGTTAACTCTCTCTCTCTCTCTCTCAATAGATGACTTATAATTGAGATGCGAGTTAGAATTTAGGGTTTTGGAACCTAGGCTAAATTCGTCATCCTTTTGTCCTTCCGCACAGGATGGTAGGATAACCTCTTTAGAAAGGACAAAATCGAACACAGCTAAAGTTCTAGAAGGATTAGCCATAGGAAAATCCGAGCTGAATTAAGCGAGCTTACTACCCATTTTTAAATCGAAAACACGAAATAACAGTAGGCGGCGATCTAGATCCCCGCAAACTTTTAATAAGCATGCCCCAAAGAACTGATGCTATAATCAACAGAAGATCTTTGTTCACGTGAAGTCTATCCAGAATGAACGTCAATTTCTGAAAACCGGCGCAGTGGAGCATCAGAATCGGGAAACATATGGCGCAGATAATTGAAGACCGTATTTTCTACGCATCAACGATATTTAAAAGACTGTGATCATCACTCCATTTGACATTTTCGAATATATCTACATGCCTTTTTGATTTAAGTGTGCTACACAGACATTTCAAAGATTCATGGACAACATACTTCACGAAGACGCCGCTTACAGTGTGTCATATCTCGATGACATAATGGTTTTTAGTCCAGACTTAGAATTTCATGCCAAGCATTTACGAAATTTACTCAACCATGGACTCAAGATCAACTTTGACAAGACGCAGATTGCAATTGCATCCGTGGACTTCCTAGGGCATCGTATCACACCACAAGGTGTTGAACCTTTGCCGTGGAAGGCAAATTCAATCATGAATATCAAGCGACCGAAGACTGTTTGTGAATTGCATAAAATTTTAGGAATCCTAAACTGCTGTCGCAAATTCCTTCCCGGCCTTTCAAGACAACTTTATCCGTTGTGTAGGCACCTGTGGAATTGAAGAGAACTTAGCAAGAGCTCAATCATTTCTTGGTTATCTAGAGACGAGGAATTTTTTCGACTATCCATCAACTCGTTAGCAAATCCTATAATGCTAACACATCCAGATTTTCAACTACCATTTCTAGTTACGAGAAATGCTTCTGAGTTCGTCATTGCAGCCACTTTGGAGCAAGAGATCGACGGATTTCGTACGCCTATCAGATTTTACTCGCGTACTCTCCAACGAGTAGAATCAAGATACGACATATTCGGTTGTGAATTCCTCGCCATCCACGACGCAGTACGCCATTTTATCAGTATCATTGGCAGCAGCAGATTTGTTGGTTTCACAGATCATGCACCATTAGTTAGCGCAATTCAAAACACAACTTCAATTGTCGCCAAGTACACTGCCAGAGTGGAAAGACAGCTGTTTAGTCTGAACGAATGGCACTTCGACATCATTCATGCCAAGGGCTAAGAGAACTTCATTGCAGATGCACTTTCTAGGTCAGACCTCTCGCTACAACCACCTTCGCCGTCGCTATTCACAGTCAACTCCGTGACTCCCAAGGAACCTGTACTAACACCATCCCTCCTGCGAACAGAATAGCGCGTGGACACTCACATTCAAAGATCACTTGCCCTCTGATTTCAACGACACAACGAAGAAACACAAGCCAGTCAACCAGAGCTGGCCTCAAGTATTTAGGAGTACTTCTAGACGCTGCTAAACTATCTAACTTTCTCGGCATGTTCCAGAGAACGAAATTCAGGCCCTAATAAGGACCACCAACATTACATTTTCTCAACCTACACAGCACCTAACTTGTTTGTAACGTCGTCCGACATTTACTTGAAGTTGGACGTTTACGGGTGTAATCAAAGCATTTACACAGAGGGTGTTTAAATGAACCTGATAAATATTGCACGAAAATAATTAGATAGTCTGACACTCAGTCAGCTAGGCACCTGAAATACTATACACCGACAGTGACAGGCAATGACTTGCTTTAGCCGCGCTAATACAACCTCAGCCTCACCACTCTAAGGTAGCATATTCGAACGAAATAATATATCAAGACCGCAACCTTGATTATAATAATTGTTATCACCACCCGCGCAACCAATGTTCGTTTAATTATATTGACGAAGTTAATTGAAAAAATTTTTTTGTAGTAGCAGAATAAGAATTTAACACTTGCATGCGTTAGACTATTTGTTTTGTACACTCCATGTAAAATGACGTAACAGAGATTTCCCTCACATTTTCCGGTGGGTGGAAACCAATAATTTAGAAACTCTCGTCATAAACGCATGCCATTTTGTGTGATGAAATTAGAAATCCGAATGACATATGCACGTGTTAAATTTAAGTCCGAACCACTCAAGTTGTACTCAGGATAGACTTGTTAATAACAGCTATTGTTATAAAATGAACTTGGTGCACGTCACGCATGTGCATGTGTATGTGTATACATAGCTTAAAAGATTCAGTCAACTATAATTGATACACGAGTACGTACCTCCAAATGAAACTGCAATCAATAGACATTAATTTACTCCTAGCCCGGGTCAGACTAATTATAAATTCTAAACATTTGAACTGCTGTATTTTTAGAATGATCTCAATAGGTAGGATGGGGTTGCAAGACACAAAAATAAGCGTTCAAATCACTAAAAGTTTTAAAAGCAAAAGAGTAGTATTCCAATGCCGCGTTTTGCGTACGCGGGTAATAGCTGTGCACTGTCAGTTCCACAAAGATCCGATTTATCACAATTTCCAATTTTGTTTTGTCTTCGATCGGGTTGGATTATAATTCGTTCCAATGGAAATGCGGTTCTATCACATCTTTGTTTACTGGCGACGTTTCGGTGCCTACTTTCCAGCACCATCCTCAGGCCACAAAACACAGTACTTTAATCACAATAGCAGATTTAAGCAAATGTGGTAACCTCGTTCCAAAACCATTCTATTTATTTTATTTTTTTGTTTTTTGACTCAACACTAGTTTTAAACATAGAATTTGTCCGAGTAACTAAACTCAATATATAACTATTTGTAATTAGCAGACCAATCCTTACCTCAGCTATCTCAAATTCCCGGTATACATAATCTCATCTCGTATGCAGAATATTGTAGGGAAGAGAGACAGTATCGAACCTTTTCTTATTTGTTATAACTGTATTGCTACTATGTCACGGTAATCAAAATTCAAAAATGATAAAACTCAAATCTTGACTGTCATATACTGTATTTTATTTAAAGCCGGGAGCTCTAATGTATACAATGGTGTGTGAGGTATTGCGCACATAGCAACAAATTAGTTCAAATATGGAGCAGCAAGTTACTTAGATGGATGGAGAGTGAATGTCACAGCGACGCTTAGGTGAAAGATTCAAGGGAGAGAGGTAGAGATAGTATGGACAACTAACGTTTTTCAAAAGACTAATCTTAAGCACAATGCGAAGGTAATCAACTCTTAGAAATAATTGCATAAGAATATTTGCTCATATGACTAAAATAATTCATTATATCTATATACATATATATCTAAATATAATATCGTAACACCTTTATATATATATATATATATATATATATATATATATATATATTTGGAGAAGGACCATTGCTAATTGTTAAACATGAATATTTTCTATTTTTATTATTCAATTTATTACGTTAGTCACACCTTATATCAATATATAAAATACATGTCAATATGTTTAAAAACATATATATAAATATAAGCAACAGTGTGAGTCAACATTCAAAAGAGTAGTAAGAGGTGAAAATTTGGATTACTATATTCTCAATCATTGATTAGCCACTAATTGAATAATAAGCCCACTAATAAGTCAATCTTAATCGGAACTTCTTTATCTTTTACTGCATCTAGCTTCTGTTTCCAATTTATGAAATAGTCTTTTCTTGCTATTAGATAATGCGGTATTCCAAATCGAACCCAACAATTTTTCAGCAGCTATTCCATTCATAATATTATTTCTAGATTTATTTTCGATAGATACCCTAATCAATTTCGTCAACCTATTACGAATACATATTGCTATGGGTTTGCATTCATCCCAGTTAATAGTGCGTTTAGTCTCCACAACATGACGAGAAAGATCAGATTTAACAATATGTCAATATTTACATGCAGTTTTATGTTCACCTCTTCTTACCTTGTTTGGACGCATGGTCTCACCATTTCATACAATCCTGATGTTTCCAAGGGTGCAATCTTTTCAATTTGGTTAGGAAGTATTGTGCCTAGTGTATGGGATTGTTTATAAACGGTCATTATTTTTTGTTATAAAACTATTTATTTCATTTTCATAGTTAATATAGTGCTCGGTAATACCATGACCTTACAGAATAAAGTGAAGTTAGCTCATTCGATTAGCTAAATTTAAGAAATTTACCAACTCATTATCACCATGGTTCGAGATCATGTCAACCAAGGTATTAGGTAGTTTTTGTTTCTGTGGAGTCTAATCTAAAAGATTATTTTCCAAGTAATGCATCTAGATATTTGCTACCTTTTTTGTATAGACATTTAATTTTGAATATTCTTAGTGTTTCTTTATTGGTTTGTGGCTTCATCTCATTCGATTTGGTTGTTTTATTCTTGGTTATGTTCACTGCATAGAAAATTATTTTTCTGCAATTAGGGCATGTCTACTGCTTTGAAATTTAATTATTTATACATGTCAAGCTAATGTACGCGATCAAAAATTACACGAAAAAATAGTGTTACTCATTTATAAATTTTTGAATTTTGAATATTCTTAGTGTCTCTTTAGTGGCTTGTGACTTCATCTCATTCGATTTGGTTGTTTTATTCTTGGTTATGTTCACTGCATGAAAAATTATTTTTCTGCAATTAGAGCATGTCTACTGCTTTGAAATTTATTTATTTATACATGTCAAGCTAATGTTCGCGATTAAAAATTACACGAAAATTTAAATTTATAAACAAGTAAATTTAATTTCTACCATGTATAAGTAAATGCGATATTGCGTTTATGCATATAGCTTAGACAAATTATTCGAAAAAAAGCTAAAGTTGAAGCAACTGTAATTTACATTGAAGTGCATAAATCTCATTGCAGCCGTCTAGTAGAACCACCTTTGCAAGCATCTTTTCTTAGTAGGGCCAATTTAGCTGTGAGGGGTGGTTTATTTATGGCGTGAATGCCGCAAGGAAGCTGTATTGCTGATGTTGCCTTGACCTAATGCTAACTTGGCAATAATGGTGTTACGAAGAGGTCTATTTAGCCTCATTTCTGTGAGTTATCCTGATAAATTTACTCATAATAATAAAGTTTTCTCTCTCTCTCACTAATAATTTGTCCAAAATAATATTTCTGTTGTTATTAATATATTTTTTCACTTCTTATGGTAATATGGCACTGAAGCATTTGTCACCTTTGACTTTTTTATGGCTGGAAATAATGATGAATGGATTTAGTTTCAGCGAACATTCCTTTAATTGGCTTTTAGAAGTACGAATTATTTGCCTCCTATTCTGTTAGTCATGGAGCATTAAACATGAGATTGGTTTTGCCACCCTGTTAACACCGCAGGATGTTTTGATCGTATTAATAATGGCACGTTTCAACTTGGTTGTATTTTGCAAAATTCGCGCTCCTTATTATAATACAATAATAGCTTCAATAAAAGTTGACAAATTATCTGAATTGGTTTACGTGTAAAAAATAGATCTGACGTGTGCAAATAAGAACTGAAAATTATCACTTTCGTTTCACTTGAATGAGTGATACCCATGCAGCTAATTATATAAAACTGAATAAATTTCAGTTATAAACATACGCCCACACACACCGGTGTGGCGTACGCTTACCTTGTGAACCGTCAGATATCATAATATCATGGTAATTTCACTTGGATATGTGTACATGTGCAGTAACTGATAATTTCTCAATTAAAAACAAACGCACAGACATTCTCAACGCTCAGAATGAATTGGCTTAGTTTATACTGACATATGTAAGATATTAATGGATCAGGTGATTGTATCAAGAACGCAACCTTGATTATTATAATTATTATCACCGCCCATGCAACAAATGTTCGGCTAATTCTGACCGCTCGTCCTGTGAGTCCTCAGAATGTGTTATAAAATCACTGTGGTTTCATTTCAATGAGTTTATACATG
Organism: Eudiplozoon nipponicum; assembly: GCA_029291075.1. Taxonomy (NCBI): domain Eukaryota; kingdom Metazoa; phylum Platyhelminthes; class Monogenea; order Mazocraeidea; family Diplozoidae; genus Eudiplozoon; species Eudiplozoon nipponicum. Next base: position 17,645 of record JAQBSW010001505.1, on the reverse strand, counting down.
CAAGCACATAAATAAACACACATAAGACACAGTTACACAGTGAAAAGTCAATTATGCCTATGAGATGTAAATAAGATTATCTTAAACAGTTCGAATTAAATTTACCGTGCCACTGTGTATTGTTAATCTGATTGTGAGATTTGCCATTCCTTCAAAATGGAGACTTCCGACATATTTTTCTGAATCTTGAGAACAGCTTTTGTGTACAAGAGGGGCCAGATAATTTTGTCATTTACTTATTTATTTGCAGATTTGTATTTATTCCATGTATACTACATGTTCTTCGTTTTTTCCTTTTATTCAAATAATTTATGTAATTAATGTGCATAAGTCCTACTTTACATTTTTGGATACATGGTAGGCTTAAATTTTCTTTTTTTTTATAAATGTGTAGGACTATAACTTTTCGTGTAATTTTTAATCACTTCAAATGTACTACTTGCAGAAGACAAATTGTCAAGCAGTAAACATGAATATGAATAAGACAACCAAATCGAATGAGATGAAGCCACAGACCAACGAAGAAAATCGAAGATTAGTCGAAATTAAATATCTACACAAAATGTTGAATCTTTTTGCTCAGTGCTGTCCTTCTTGTTGTGATTTGACATAGGATGCACTTAGCAGAAAATAAAAGTTTTAAAGTAAAAGTTAAAATCAAAGATTTTTACGAGAGTGGATTTAATATCAATGCAATTTCAAAATTTATTAATGTGCCTACTTTAATTGGATTCATAATACACATTATACCAACTTTACTGATTAGCAAGGTTAGAAAGGACCATAGAGTATACGCTTGCAGTAAATGATAATTTCACGAGCCAAATTAAACGAGAACAGATGCGCACAGAGATGCCGATCGTTCATCTAGTGAGTCGGCAGTATGTGTCATTAAATCACTGTAATTTCATTTCGATGTGTGTAGATATATATACCCATGCACACGTACATGATACACAGTAACCCAGAAAATTGATCATCATGCTTAAGAGAAACGGCAAGAACTATAAATAACACATTTTGAACCAAATTTACCATCTGAATATATCAATTGTCAATTTGTTTTTAGTGTGCCACATCTTGATAGATACTTCCAAAACCGGAAGCCAAAATATTCGGAATAAAATTGAAGACAGTGTACACAGACACGTTTTTGTGTACAATTAGGGCCAGATAATTTATTTTTGTGTTCACTTATTTTCAGATTTATGTACTTCAATGTAAATTACAGTTGCTTCAACTTTAGCTTTGTTTCGAATAATTTGTCTAAGCTATATGCATAAACGCAATATCGCATTTACTTATAAATGGTAGGAATTAAATTTACTTGTTTATAAATTTAAATTTTCGTGTAATTTTTAATCGCGAACATTACCTTGACATGTATAAATAATTAAATTTCAAAGCAGTAGACATGCTCTAATTGCAGAAAAATAATTTTTCATGCAGTGAACATAACCAAGAATAAAACCACCAAATCGAATGAGATGAAGCCACAAACCAATAAAGAAACACTAAGAATATTCAAAATTAAATATCTATACAAAAAGGTAGCAAATATCTAGATGCATTACTTGGAAAATAATCTTTTAGATTAGACTCCACAGAAACAAAAACTACCTAATACCTTTGTTGACATGATCTCGAACCATGGTGATAATGAGATGGTAAATTTCTTAAATTTAGCTAATCGAATGATCTCACTTCACTTTATTCTGTAAGGTCATGGTATTACCGAGCACTATATTAACTATGAAAATGAAATAAATAGTTTTATAACAAAAAAAGAATGACCGTTTAAAAATAATCGCATACACAAGGCACTATACTCCCTAACCAAAAAGAAAAGATTGAACCCTTGGAAACATCAGGAGTGTGATGAAATTATGCAGATTGTAGACCATTGCGTGCCAAATCAAGGTAAGAAGAGGTTAACATAAAACTGCATGTAAGTATGGACATATTGCTAAATCCGATCTTGCTCGTCAGGTAGTGGCAGTCTGGACACACTACTGTAATTGGGATGAATGCAAACGCATAGCAATATGAAGCCGTAATAGGGTGACGAGATCGATAAGAGAATCTATAGAAATTAAATCTAGAGACAATATTATGAATGAAACAGCAGTTGAACTATCGTTAGGTTCGATTTGGAATCCCGCATTAGCTAAGGCGATTGCATGAAATGGAAACTGAAGTTAGCTCCAATAAAAGATTAAGAACATCGGATTACGATTGACATATTAGTAGGATTATTATTCAATTAGTGGCTTATCTGTGATGGGGAATATAATCTTCCTAAATTTCACCTCTAACTACTCGTTTGATGTGAAAACTCCTGGTAATTTGAACGCTTATTTTTATGTCTTGCAACCCAATTCTACCTATTGAGATCATTCGAATAATACGGCATTTCAAATGTTTAGTCTGACGCGTGCAAAGGGTAAATTAATGTCCATTGACTGCAGTTTCATTTAGATGTACGATCATGTGTATCAATTATATTTTCACTGTGTTTTTCTAGTTATTTATACACATGCACAGGCACATGTGTGAAAGGCACCTATTTAATTTTATACCAATAACTGAGTACAACCTGAGGGGTTTGAATTTAAATTTAGCACGTCCATTCTTCATTCGGGTTTTCTAATTTTATCGCTAATGATGGCATGTATTTGTGATGGGTGTTTCTAAATTATTTGTCTCCCAATACCAGAATATGTGAGGGCAATCTCAGTTTCGGCATTCTAGATGGAGTGTATAAAACAAATAGTCTAACGCATGCAAATGGTAAATTTTTATTCGGCCATTCCAGTCGCACTTAGATGAACATAACAGTTACGGTTATGCACACACACAGTTTCGCAAAATTTTTTCATTTAACTTCGTCAATATTTCGTTCTAATATGCTACCTTAGAGTGATGAGGCTGAGGTTGTAGTAGCGCGGATAAAGCAAGTTATTGCCTGTCACTGTCAGTGTATAGTTTAGGATTCCCGAAATTTTCTGCAAATCACTAACAGTCTTCGGTCGCTTGATATTCTTGATTGAATTTACCTTCCACGGTAAAGTTTGAATACCTTGTGGTGTGATACGATGCCCTAGGAAGTCCACGGATGCAATTGCAATCTGCGTCTTGTCATAGTTGATCTTGAGTCCATGGTTGGATAAGTGTGAGAGGAAATTTCGTAAATGCTTGGCATGAGATTCTAAGTCTGGACTAAAAACCATTATGTCATCGAGATATGACATACAGTAAGCGGCGTCTTCGTGAAGTATGTTGTCCATGAATCTTTGAAATGTCTGTGTAGCACACTTAAATCAAAAAGGCATGTAGATATATTCGAAAATGTCAAATGGAGTGATGATCACAGTCTTTTCAATATCGTTGATGCGTAAAAAATACGGCCTTCTACTTTCTTCGCCATATGTTTCCCGATTCTGATGCTCCACTGCGCCGGTTTTCTGAAATTGACATTCATTCTGGAATTCATCTAAACGGCAGAGATAGACTTGACATGAACAAAGATCTTCTGATGATTATAGCATCAGTTCTTTGGGGAATATCTATTAAAAGATTGCGGGGATCTAGATCGCCGCCTACTGTTATTTCGTGTTTTGGATGGAAAAATGTGTCGGACGCTCACCTGATTCAGCTCGGATTTTCCTATGGCTAATCCTTCTAGAACTTTAACCGTGTTCGCTATTGTCCTTTCTAAAGAGGTGATCCTACCATCCTGTGCGGAACGAAAAAAGGATGACGAATTTAACTTAGGTTCCAAAACACTAAATTCTAACTCGCATCTCTATGATAAGTCATCTATTGAGAGAGAGAGAGAGTTGACAAGCTTTCCGGCGAGCAGCTTTAATGATTGTGGAAGGTTGTTAATAAAAACCACCTTAGCCTCGTGATCAGAATTATTGGTTTTATACCAACGTTTCCACAATTGCCTTAAAATCTCAATGGGGTCAAGGTTTGGCATGTCTAACTGCATTCACAAAATCACAAATCGGCGTACACAGTATTCAACTGTGGCACTGTCAAAAAAATGACGAGATGGGCGTCAGACTAAATCACAAATCGGTGTTTGGCACAGTTTGTACGTAGGAGAGAAATATTTTCAATGTGATATTAGAAATTAGGTCGTCCTATTTCTATGAGAAACATTTCTTATTGCTAGTTACATTTTTAAAGGATGTTATTATATCTCTGAGTAATCAATTTAACTTATACATTATTATATATAGTGCCAGTATAGACTAAACATTACATAAAGTAGCAACATAAATTCATTAATTAGACCATTTGTGTCCTCCTTGGGATCTCCTCAAGTACTTTCGAGAATTTCCTACGACCTGCACTCTACCTGATGGAAAGGATAACCAAAAAATCGGGTGTTAAATCCTGAAAATTGCGTTTAGAGCTTGTCAGGAGTGACGTAGTGAATCAGTGAAAATCTGTGAAGAAATTGTACTCAGTTCGAGCGTCACTTTTGGAAAATTCTATTAAGTTCTTTCCGATTATTCAGTCTAGTTAATCGGTCACTGAGAGAGTTCCAGCGGAAGGTTTAAACATCTTCACATAGTGGACCAACGCTTCGGCAGCCGGACCTAACGATATTTTTCACTTGATAACGTCGCGTCATAACCTCAAGAATAAGTAGGCAACATCTGGGAAAAAACTGCTCGTGGAGCCAGCTGCAAGCAGTGTTAAATGAAGAACAATTTACAAATCAATTTTGGGCTCCTCTGAAACAAATTGCGCTGGAGATCTATGGTGGATTAATAGGCTAAACAATATTAATTTAATTTTTAATTTAAAGTGATTTGCATTCCTATTTTATGAAATGAAATGCTTATCTGTTTATGCAGAATATTTACGTATCTGTGCAATTTAAATTATCTATTTTGAAAAATGCACGAGTTTCTATTTTATTTAAAATTGATCGAAATAATTTTTTTAAATTGTTATTTTGAGCGTTATTTATTTATCAATTTTATTTATTTGATCTAATTTATTGAAAATATACATTTTTCCAATAACGCAGTGGTGCTTAGGTTTTAATATTACCTCACTCGAGTGACAAAGACAGAGGTTTTAAATTGTGTTACCAATGAGTGCAGATGCGAAGGTCCTAGAAACATTTAGTCACTGTTTGCGCAGTTGTTGCGTTTGGATTTTCGCCTATCTGTTCCTTTGGGAAGATCATGTTTTGCTAACAAGAATTATCGTTTACATTGCAAGTCTATGAGAAATAGGAAGTCTTACGACAACTCTGGAGAAAAGTAATTATGATAAATATATTTTCTGTGTGTGATCTCTTTGCCACAATTGCATTCGTCTAGATACCAATATGCCATTAGCTCTGTTTCTCGAGCTGCACCGACCTGGATTGGTGTCGAAACCGACAATAACACGGATTCAAATAGGACCAGAAGGATAAACCAAAGTCAGCATTAACGAAAGGTATAATCTCAAGTGAGCATTCGTTTATTGATTCCAGGCGACTCATCAGAAGGAGCCGGTATTACGCCCTTTACCCACTATATATTTGGATGAGGAATGTGGGATAATAGGACGGTACAGTATCCTTGAAAGCTATCCTGTCCCACCTGATCCATTCTTTCTTTCATCATAGGTTTTATAATCTGGCTGCCCCGTGCTGTGGAGAATTCACCATAGATAATATTGTTCTGAAAGGGGAAAGACTGGTTATTTTGTAAACTTTAGGCTGTCAATATAAGATCGCTTGTTTTGAACTTACTGGCTTTTAACTGTTACATTCCATAATAAACCATTTTTGCATTCTATTTCGGTTTCTTGTTTCGTTTTGTCTTTCGAAATAAATTTGTTTAGAATCTTCGTTATAGAATTTTCTACTTCTGCTGTAGTATAGCGTTTTACCTCTTAGTTTTTATAATTTTCTGCTGCTAATTAAGAGTGTGTAACACAGCTCGACTATTGTCAGTAGAATTCTTTATTACTTTTTATTATTGAATAATATTTCCAGCAGTATGTACAGCCATTATTCTTGTTAGTTAATATATTCGTTCATCTAATCATAATTTTACATTTGTCATAACAAATCCTCACTTTGCTATCTGCCTTGCTTTTAAGCATTGTATGCTGATTGTTTCTCGTATCATACCAAGGTCGTTTCAGAATAAATCAAGTTGCACTTGACAGTATATCCATTATCCAGTAGTGGACCAAGGGCGTACAAATGGGACCTCATAATCAATTTAGGATAAACGAATACGCAGGATTTGTTGATTTGAGAACATTGAATTAAAGCTTCGCGAAATGTTCGGAAATAGTCGTTATAACGACTGGTTTATCGCATATGATTTTAAGCAACGTAATAAAATCGCGACAAATTTGGAGGAATACAAAATACCCCACAGATAAACGCTAATTATTCCATTTGAAGGTGATCTTCCTGTTGTGTCCACCTATATTGGTTGGGTGGCTAATGCGGGTTCCCTGGGTATGTGTTATCAATGTATCATCCAGACCAGACTTAATTATACCTTATTCCGAGGTCAAATTGTTCATTTGTGCAGTGAGCTCTAGTATCAATGTTTCCAACCCATCAGAAGCCATTTATAGATTTATCTCACATACTTCAATGTTTAATCAAGTATACATAGTATTTAGTTCAGATAAAGAGCAATCTTAGGTAACATTATCGAACGAAATATTGACGAAGTTAAACGAAATATTTTTGCGAAACTGGATTAATCGAAATTACCTGATCTGTGTTTTGGACTAACGCAGTTGTTCTTTTTCCAGTAGTTTCCTTTCTTTAAAACAATATTTAGGCTGCCTCTATTGCCAACCTTCTTCAGTTGTTCCATTTCACCAGTTTAAAAAAACCAAACTAATAAAGCAAGCGGGGTATTTCCCCCGTCTATAATATTTACACTTCAGCTTGTTATTTCGCGTGTCACCTGTGTGTATGTGCATTTTCGTAACTGTTCTGTTCATATAAGTGAGACTAGATTGGCTGAATAAGAATTTACCATTTGCATGCGTTTGACTATTTGTTTAATACACTCCGTGTAAAATGACGTAATTGAGATTGGCCTCACATTTTCTGGTGAGTGAAGACCAATAATTCAAAAGAATTCGTCATAAAATCAAAACATTTTGAGTGATAATATTAGAAATCCGAGTGACCAATGCACGTGTTAATTTTAAATTCAAACCATTCAGGTTGTACTCAGGATAGACTTGTAAACAACAGTTATTGTCATAAAATTAACTAGAGGCACGTCACGCATGTGCATGCGAATGTTAATGCGTATACATAGCTTAAAAGATTCAGTTAAATATAATTGATACACGTGTACGTAAATCTAAATGAAACTTCAATCAATAGACATTAATTTACCCCTTGCACGCGTCAGCCTAATTATCCGTATTATTAGAATGATCTCAATAGGTGGGGTGGGCTTGCAAGACAAAAATAAGCATTCTAATCACCAAAAGTTTTAACATCAAATTAGCAGTAAGACGTGAAATTTTGGAAGACTATATTCTCAATCGTTGATTATATACTAATTGAATAAAAAGCTCACTAATAAGTCAATCTTAATCCGATTTCCTTAATCTTTTACTGTAGCAAGCTTCAGTTTCCAATTCATGCAATCGTCTTATCGTGACATTAGCGAATGCGATATTCCACATCGAACACAACGATTTTTCAACAACTGTTCCTTTGATGATATTGTCTCTAGATTTATTTTCGATAGATTCCCTAATCAATCTCGTCACCCTATTACGACTACATATTTCTATGCGTTTGCAATCATCCAAGTTAATAGTGTGTCCAGTCTCCACTAAATGACGAGCAAGATCATATTTAGCACTATGTCCATACTTACATGCAGTTTTATGTACTCTTCTTCGTACCATGTTTGGACACATTGTCTCACCATCATACATGAGGCTACAATAATTGCCAGGGATTTCATACACTCCTGATGTTTCCAAGGGTACAATCTTTTCTTTTTGATTAGGGAGTATTGTGCTTAGTGTATGGGATTGTTTTTAAACGGACCATATTTTGTATTTTAAAGCTATTGATTTAATTTTCCTACTTAAAATAGAGTCCCGGTAATACCATGAATTTGTTATATACGATGTTTTCAAATTTCTTCCGAACATATTGGCTTCCTGAAAGACGCTTTTATTTGCGGACCTGGATTAATTAACATTACCTGATCTGCGTTTAGACTAACGCAGCTTTCATTGTTCCAGTAGTTTTCCTTTGATAAGATATTTCGGCCAAACTTACCGTAGGCCTTCATCAGTTGCATTTCACTTCACAAGTTTAACAAACAAAACAAATGAAACAGGCGCGTTATTTCCTCTAGCCATAATATTTATACTTCAGACTGAGCTTTCATTATATATTCGCGTGTTACATGTGTGTGTGCATTTTCATAACTTTTTTTTTCATCTAACTAATTTAGACCGGAGTGGCTGAATAATAATTTATCAATTTAATGCGTTAACTATTCGTTTAAACACTCAATGTAAATGACTTAACTAATATGGCCTCCATTTTCAGGTTGGGGAGACCCATAATTCAAAAACACTCGTCCGAAAACAAACCATGAGTGATCAAAATAGAAGACCGATAGACCAATGCACATATTAAATTTTGGCTTCTTATTTGGGAAATTTTTTTCATGATGTGGCACATTCCACAAACAAGTAGACAATTGCAAATTCAGATTGTAAATTAGGTTCAAACAGCGTTAAATATAGTTATTTAGGTATGTATTAGGTGTTGCGAACCTAGTTACAAATTAGTTCAGCTGTGACTAGAAGGATAAACCTTATCTCAAGATATGGCACATTCCACAAAAAAATAGACAATTGTAAATTCGGATAGTAAATTTGGTTCAAACAGCGTTAAATATAGTTATTTAGGTATGTATTAGGTGTTGCGAACCTAGTTACAAATTAGTTCAGCTGTGACTAGAAGGATAAACCTTATCTCAAGATATGGCACATTCCACAAACAAATAGACAATTGTAAATTCAGATTGTAGATTTGGTTCAAACTGCGTTGAATATAGTTATTCAAGTATGTATTAGTTGTGGCGAACCTAGTTACAAATAAGTTCAGTTGATACCAGAAGGATAAACCTTATTTCAAGATATGGCACATTCCAAAAACATGTAGACAATTGCAAATTCAGATTGTAAATTTGGTTCAAACTGTGTTAAATATAGTTATTCAAGTATCTATTAGTTTTTGCGAACCTATTTACAAATTAATTCAACTGCAAGCGATTCGATCATGACTATGCAGACGATATCGTACTATTATTCGACAATCAAGATTCTGTTCTGGCCATCTTGAATAGAGTAGCAGACGTTGATCCGTCTCTCAGTATGAAATTCGCATCCTCTACATGTACGACTATTTTACAGGATTACCCACCACTCATTCCAACACTGCGATTGCAGAATGAAGATCTAAACATTGTTGATAGATTAATATACATTGAGATCTCTAACAATAACCAAGGCAATATGTCTGACGAGGTGATTATAAGAATCTCGAAACCTAGATTAGCTTTCTCGGATCTTCGCCATTTGTTGGAAAATGTGAGTAGTTCACTCTGCCTCAAAGGCCGTGTTTACAATGCATCTGTACACACAGTTGGATTATATGATTGTGAGACTTAGCCCCTTAGAGTTGATGATTACAGGCATTCGACTATAGTTGTCTATGAAGCAAAGTAAACGATGGTTGCTAACAAGGATTAACCAACGCTGACATCTGTATATGTATTTTTTGCGTATCTCCTCAATTCGATTGCCCAGTCGAGCTCTATTCGCTCATCTTATTTTTTCATTTCTTATGCTTATATGGCAGTGAAGCATTAGTCAATTTTAACTTTTCTTTGGCTGGGAATAATGATGAATGGATTAAAATAGGTATGACGTATGCAAAGAGGAATTGAAATTTATCGCTTTCGTTACACCTACATGAGTGATACACGTGCAGCTAATTATATGAAACTGATTAATTTTCAGGCCTTAATAAACGCCAACACACTCACACACACCGGCATGAAGTGCGCTTATCTTGTGAACAGGCAGATATTGTTAGATCACGGTAATTTCACTTGGATATGTGTGCACGTGCAGTAACTGATAATTTCTCAATCAAAAACAAAAGTGAACACACACGCACAGACATTTTGAATGCTCATCTAGTGAGTCTTCAGTATATGTTATTAAATCACTGTAATTTCATTTCGATGAGTGTACACATGCCAACACATACAAATACTTACACAAAAAAGACACATCTACTTAGTAAAATGGCATCTATGCTTAAGAGATGCATCAATATCAATAATTTAAACAGTTACAACCAAATGTACCACCCGACATTTTATTTGTTAAATTGATGTAACGACACAAATTAATGGCCGACATATTGCGTAAATTAAATTCAATTTTATTTACGTTGCACCAATGAGAAAAAAGCGAAACTTGCCGTTTAACCAATAGTGTGCAAGTAGGCATGGCATGCTATTTAAGCACGGCAATTTACCATGCAAGTCAGTTGTGGCATTTGCATTCTGCCTTGCGTCACGCGTGTGCGTTCTGTCGGCTGTCAATACCTACGCTGGTGATTTGATAGTTTCACCAACAATTGGCTACATCCGTGACTCATCTTGTTGCGGTATAACCAGCGAGACGAGCCAATTAATTGCAGAACCTGAACGACGTTATCCACATCGTGATTACAACTCAACCACGGGAGCGACAACAACCAGAGTCCACCCAAGGCTCTAGGACATCTTCACACTCTGAATAATTCAGGAGAACGCATTACCAGGCCCTCTTAAGGGCCCCCTATCAGTAACAAATCTCTATTCAGAGCACCTTAACCGAGTTTGTAACGTCGTACGGCATTTACTTGAAGCCGGGGCGTTTACAAAATTGGCGACCGCGCCAGGATATTGATTATTGTTCTGATTTTTTTGGTATAAATAAAATTGACTTCCTTTTTCATTTATTTGGGATAAAATAGATTAACATTTGCGTTTTCTTTACCCTAATCGTGGTCTTCTGGGAATTTTGTTGGGTGTATATTCGTGGATTTGTGTTGAATTTTTTTTGGGGGATATAATAATAATACATTGGCATCAAAGGCCAACGGGGCCTCTGTTCATCTTTCCTACGTACAAAACGGCACCGTACGTACTCGACAGGCTCAATTGCGGATTTTTGGAAGAAGTTACTGTGACGTGCTTTTGTTCTGCGCTCATACACCTGTGGAAGCTTTTTGTGGGTAAGCGTTTCGTTAAAGTATATTTATATATTTTCATATTGCTTATAAATTTATGCTTTTAAGATCCCGTAAGATTGTTAGAATGTCAGGTCCAATTTTAGATATTGATGTTCCTGTTTGGGATGGAGATAGTGAACTATTCTTTATGCGCGTAGACTCCGCTTTCTCCCCGTTTCCTGATTATGACAGTCATCAAAAACTGTCGAAGGTTTTTGCTAAACTACCTTCTGAATTGCAGCGACGGATTTATCCTAAGCTTGAGGCCATTAGGAAGCTACCTAATCCCATTTTGGGCCTACAAAACGAGGTAGAATCCTTGCTTGGGCCCACAGAAACTGAGCAGATAATAAACAAATATGCGCAGTTAGATATGCCAAATCTTGGCCCCATCGAAATACTGAGGGAATTACGGAAACGTTGGTATAAAACCAACATTTCTGACCATGAGGCTAAGGTTGTTTTTATTAACAATCTTCCCCAAACATTAAAACTCTTTGCCAGACAGCTCCCCAACACTCTCTCTATAGATGACTTATCTGAGAGATGTGAGTTAGAATATAGGGTTTTGGAACCCAAAGTGAATCCATCATCCTTTTCTTCACCCCCGCAAGATGATAGACTCTCCTCTTTAGAGAGAACAGTGGCGAACATGGCCAAAGTTCTAGAAGGATTGGCCATTACCAAATCCGAGCTAAATCAAGTGAATGCTCGACCAAAATTCGTTTCCAAGTCAAATTATAATGGTAGGCGGCGATCGAGATCTCCGCAATCCTTTAATAAATATGCCCCAAAGAACTGGTGTTATAACCACCAGAAGTTGTTTTATGCTTGCCAAGTTTGTCTTTGTCGTTCCGAAGAATTTCCGAATGAGTGTCAATTTCCACAGCTGACGGAAAGGACAACAGACCGCAGGCACAAGGGTGCATCAGTATCGGGAAACGTCTGGCGCAGGAAGTAGAAGACCGTACTTTCTGCACATCAACGCCCGGCATCAACGGCGCTACAGGGAAGAAGCCAACTACAATCCGACATCCCTGTCGACTCTTTTCGTCCACGCCGAATTTTTCACATAGAGAACCAAACAGACAATGCCGGTCGCAATCACCAGCCTACTTGTTTGCATGACCCGGCCAAACAGCCCAACGAACTTCTGCACCTTCTTGATTTCAAAACTGGCGAAGAGTTCATCGTAGACACAGGTGCGGCAGTCTCAGTTCTCAAAGGTGATTCAATGGCCGAGATGTCGCTAGGCGTTCTTCTCGCAACAGCTACAGGCGAGCCCATACCAACATATGGCTGCCAATACCGCACACTCAACATAGGTCTACGACGTGAATTTTCCCACAACTTCATCATTGCCAAGGTCTCACATAATATAATAGGCCTTGATTTCCTTCTAAAATTTCGGCTCATTGTTGATCTTGCCAATCAAAAGATCATCGACCCCTCCACCGGACTTGAGCAAAGCTTTTGGACACTTGCCTCCGAGCGTTTGGAGTTACAGGTCATTCAGCCAACCCCAGTGCATCATTCAGCAGAGATATCAGCAGCTCTTCGAAAATACAAATCGCTTTTCGATCTTAACAAGTCAGAGCTACGAGTCTCCAACACGATGCACCATATCGTCACAGAAGGACAACCTATTGCACTCAAGAAGCGACCACTGGCCCCTGCTAAGCTGAAAGCTGCCCAAGAAGAATTCTCAAGGCTTTTGGAAGAGGGAATCATCAGACCATCGAAAAGTTCATGGGCGTCACCACTGCACTTAGTCTCTAAATCAAACGGATCGTACAGAGCCTGCGGAGACTACCGTAAGCTAAATTCAGTGACAAAATCTGATGCATATCCTATTCCAAATATTAACACTTTACTTGAAAAACTCAACGGCAGCAATTTCTTCTCAGTGATTGACCTCAGACAAGCGTACCATCACATACCGGTAGCACCAGAGGATATCGAGAAAACTGCAGTCATCACTCCATTTGGCCTTTTTGAATATCTTTACATGCCTTTTGGACTTAAGTGTGCTACTCAGACATTTCAAAGATTCATAGACAACATACTTCGCGACGACTCTGCTTATTGTATGTCATATCTCGATGACATTATGGTATTCAGTCCAGATCTAGAATCTCATGCGAAACATCTACGAAATGTCCTCTCACGCTTATCCAACCACGGACTCAAGATCAACTGTGACAAGACGCAGATTGCAACTTCATCCGTCGACTTCTTGGGGCATCGTATCACGGCCCAAGGTATTCAACCGTTGCCGTCAAAGACGAATTCAATCAAGAATATCAAGTCACCAAGGACTGTGAGCGAGTTGCAGAAAATCCTGGGAGTACTAAACTATTATCGCAAGTTCCTTCCGGGCCTTTCAAAACAACTTTATCCTTTGTGCAGGCACCTGCGGAACCGAAAAGGACTTAGCAAGAATTCCATCATTGCTTGGTCATCCGAAGACGAGGAATTACTTCGACTTGCCATCAACTCGTTAGCAAATGCCACAATGCTAACGCATCCAGATTTTGAAAAGCCATTTCTACTCACGACAGATGCTTCTGAATTCGCTATTGGAGCCACGTTGGAACAAGAGATCGACGGAGTTCGGAAGCCTATCAGTTTCTACTCGCGTACTCTCCAACCAGTAGAAACGAGGTACGACACTTTCGGCCGGGAACTTCTCGCCATCCACGACGCAGTGCGCCATTTTATCAGCATCATTGGCAGTAGCAGATTTGTTGTTTTCACAGATCATGCACCACTAGTTAGCGCACTTCGAAACGCAACTTCATCTATCGCCAAGTACCCTGCCAGAGTGGAAAGACAGCTTTCTCGTCTAAGCGAATGGCAATTGGACGTCTTTCACGTCAAGGGCAAACAGAACTTCATTGCAGATGCCCTGTCCAGGCCAGACGTCTCTCTACAACCACCTTCGCCGTCACCATTCACTGTCAACTCCGTGGCACTCAGTGAACCTGCACTAACGCCAACTCTCCTGCGAACTGAACAACGCGGTGACATTCACATTCAAAGATCAATAGCCCGTCACCCAACCAAGTTCATATGCCGTCTGTGGGAAGGCTTACCAATTGTTTACTTCACGGGTACGCAGCCCAACAAGCCAGTTCTGCCGACCAGCCTTCAGAGAAAAGTTTTCGATTCAATTCACTCAATTTCTCACCCAGGAAGCCAAGCGACTGTCCGACTTCTTACAGATCGTTTCTGGGGTCACAGACTTAGGCAGAATGTTAAACGATGGGTCTCAGAGTGTGCAATTTGTCAGAAAAACAAGATCACACGACACACTCGTTCTAAGTTGCAACATTTTCGATCTACTTCTCGCCTAGCCATCGTCCACATCGACATAGTTCATCTGACAAAGGTTCAAGGTTTCAGCTACCTTCTAACTATGATCGATAGATTTACACGGTGGCCTGCGGCATTACCTCTTGGCACCATTTCTGCAGACGAAGTAACTAACGGTTTTATCTCTGCATGGATATCCAATTATGGTGTTCCCAATGAGGTCATCACGGACAGAGGCACTTGCTTCTCATCTGATCGTTTCAAAACCACCTTGCGGTACATGGGATGCATCTTACGCCAGACGACTGCCTACCATCCCCAAGCTAATGGTATGGTAGAGAGAATGCATAGGGAACTCAAAGCTGCTTTAGCATCCTCGTCCATTAATGGCAACTGGGCTCGATGCACTACCTTTAGTTCTGCTTGCCATGCGTTCCCGTACTCGTGAATCCATTAAAACATCTGCGTCACAACTCTTGTATGGCATGGATCTACGCCTGCCTAGTCAGCTCCCACGTCTACTACCGGCACAAGATGACCCACAAGACGAAGCTACCCGCCTTCGACTTCATTTTGGTAACATGTCTGAACAGCAGCCGAGACAAACGCCTCGTCCAGTCTTCGTTCACCCACAGCTCCACAGCTGCAAGAGAGTACTCGTTCGCAACAATAATGCTGTTGCACCACTACAACCAAAGTATCGCGGTCCTTACCCGATTTTGCTCAGACAACCAAAATACTTCATTATTATGCAAGGCGCTACACCGACATCAGTAAGCATAGACAGGTTGAAACCGTTTATCGAACCGCCTGATCCTGAGAGCGTTCAACCTTCTACACACGTCTCAGGCTCCGTCTGCCCACAATCTCAATTCCTGCTTTGTATAACGCGTAATTGATTTTTTTTAAAACATTAACATTATCTATCAAAATTTTTTAACCTTACGTTATTTTTCGTATTTGTCTCACGTGGCATAACCAGCTGTTCTTAGCTAACAATTGTGTAGCATTTTTGAACAGTTCTTTGGTATTATGCCATCTCTGAGGCAATGTTCGTGTACATATTTTTATGCAGTTACCTTTGATTTTAATGTATATATTTTTACATTATAATGTATTTCTCACACATGACATTACACTGCCTATTTTGGTATGACCAGCTACTTAGAGCTAACGCTTTCGTGTAGCAACACTAAGTAGTGATCAGCTTCATATCATGGTACAGGCCACTTTCAATGCATATCTCAACTTTATCAATTGCACAAAGACCACTCTACAAATGTCATGACCACAACGTCGAGCACTCTAGCTCCTTTGGTCGTATACAAACACATTGACGACGATCCAACCTGCTTAGGTTTTAACTTAAACCTGGCAAATTCAGAGGCGATTTACCTCGAAATCTTCACGCTGCGGCTCCCAAAACTTACACTGCTCTATTTTGCCTCACGTGGTATGACCGACCACTAGAGCTAACAATTTGTGTAGCAATTCCTAGTGGTTACCTGGCATCATATCATTGTTGAAGCAACCAACAAGCATATTTAAGCCCAGCACTTATGGTTCATCATATTTTTCGAACTCTGTCATGCATTTCTTATCTAGCCTCGCAGAGAGGAATTTTTTTCCTTTTTTTCAGAGAGGAAAGTGTTGTAACGACACAAATTAATGGCCGACATATTGCGTAAATTAAATTCAATTTTATTTACGTTGCACCAATGAGAAAAAAGCGAAACTTGCCGTTTAACCAATAGTGTGCAAGTAGGCATGGCATGCTATTTAAGCACGGCAATTTACCATGCAAGTTAGTGGTTGCATTTGCATTCTGGCTTGCGTCACGCGTGTGCGTTCTGTCGGCTGTCAATACCTACGCTGGTGATTTGATAGTTTCACCAACAATTGGCTACATCCGTGACTCATCTTGTTGCGGTATAACCAGCGAGACGAGCCAATTAATTGCAGAACCTGAACGACGTTATCCACATCGTGATTACAACTCAACCACGGGAGCAACAACAACCAGAGTCCACCCAAGGCTCTAGAACATCTTCACACTCTGAACAATTCAGGAGAACGCATTACCAGGCCCTCTTAAGGGCCCCCTATCAGTAACAAATCTCTATTCAGAGCACCTTAACCGAGTTTGTAACGTCGTACGGCATTTACTTGAAGCCGGGGCGTTTACAATACAAATACTCACTCAAACAAAACACAACTACTTAGTAAAATGGCATCTATCAATATCAATAATTTAAACAATTACAACCATATTTACCACCCGACATTTTATTTGTTAAATTGATGTAACGACACAAAACAATTCGCCGACATATTGCGTAAATTAAATTCAATTCAATTTAGGTGGCACCAATGAGAAAAAACGAAATTTGCCGTTAACCAATTGTATGCGAGCAGTCAAATCAAGACTATTTAAGCACGGTGAATTTGCCATGCAAGTCAGTTGTCCCGTTTGCCTTCTTTTGTGCCATAGGTCTGCGTGCTGTCTGCTATCGTCACCTACACAGTTTTTGGACTTGCTTCACACACATTGGCAATTTCAGTCACGCCAAATATCATGACCACAACGTCGAGCACACACTAGCTCCTTTGGTCGTAAACAAACACTTTGACGACGATCCAGCCTGCCCAGGTTTTAACTTAAATCTGGCAACTTCAGTGGCAATCTACCATGAAATCCACACGCTGCGGCTCTCAAATCTTACACTGCTCTATTTTGCCTCGCGCGGTATGACCCGCCATTACAGCTAACAAATTGTGTAGAAATTCCTAGTGATTATTTGGCATCATATCATTGTTGAAGAAACCAAAAAGCATTCTTAAGCCCAGCATTGACGGTACACATTTATAGCTATGGGCAGAATAATAACCAGCTACTTAACTTGGTTCGAACACTGTCACGCATATCTTATCTAGACACTGCTAAACTAAATTAACTTCTCAGCATTTGAGGGAGAACGAAATACCGGCCCTCATGAGGGCCCCAAAA